>JAPQNM010000011.1:7105661-7135661 GCA_029783475.1 Metacarcinus magister | reverse complement strand
TGTTTTATATAAGATACGACTACTACTACTACTACTACTACTACTACTACTACTACTACTACTACTACTACTACTACTACTACTACTACTATACTACTACTACTACAATAACAACAACAACTACAACTACTACTACTACGATTACCACTTTTCTTTTCTTATTAAGGCTGCTGTATGAAGGATGGAATTTGATCAAAGGATACAAAGATTGGCATACAAGGATAAGTAAAACAGCGATGAACTACAACTGTGTGATCTAGTTTATTGTGTTGATCTGAAGTTTACGGTGGTGTGTGTGTGTGTGTGTGTGTGTGTGTGTGGCGCCTTCCCCTTCCTCCCCTCTACACACACACACACACACACACACACACACACACACACACACACATGAGCATCGGGCTGCGTCAAACAGGTTCATGTGAAAGTGCCGTCATTGAAGACAACACATCTGATAGGAGAGGTGAAGGGGAACGGGGGAAGGGGGAGGGGGAGGGGGGGGGGAGGCAATCACACTGCACCTGTAATAACAAAAGGCAGCAGCAGCGACATAAACAAAAGCAACAATAACAACAACGTAGATAAATAAATAAATAAACATAAACATAAATAAAATAAATAAATAATAATAAAAAAATAAATAAATACAATAAAATGAAATGAAATAAAATAAAATAAAATAAAATAAAAATAAAATAGATATAACAATAATAATAGAATAAATAAATCAATAAAAATAAATAAATAAAAATAAAGATAAAACATTTTCATAATCCAATATTGACGAATACTTTGCCTTGTGGTATATTAACATTATCATTATCATTATTATCATGATCATTATTATTATTATTATTATCATTATTATTATTATCATTATTACTGTCATCATCATTATTATTATCAGTGTTTGTATCATTAGTCAAAAACTATAAATAAACACGAATTAAAACTACTCATATGTGTGTGTGTGTGTGTGTGTGTGTGTGTGTGTGTGTGTGTGTGTGTGTGTGTGTGTGTGTGTGTGTGTGTGTGTGTGTGTGTGTGTGTGTGTGTGTTTTTTCTGAAGATTTAAATGTTGTTGCTTTGGTGTACCAGCTTTTAATCCCCTGCCTTTCACTTTCCCAACGCCGGAATCATTGAATACTAGGAACATGAAGACTCACTCGACACACATCTGTTGGGAGACTCGGCCAAGGAGAGGAAGACTTAAGGGAAGGAGTGAGTGTTCCTGGCGATTTCTCCCTACAAAAAGATCAAGGTAATAATAATAATAATAATAATAGTAATAATAATAATAATAATAATAATAATAATAATGATAATAATAGTAATAATAATGATAATAATGATAATAATGATAATAATGATAATAATGATAATGTATGAATAAAATTTAAAATATCTAGATAATGAATGCACGTAATAATGTCAGATGTAAGAAGAAAACGGTGAGGTCAGACAGGGTATTGGTAAAGAAACTAAACATTACATTCTTTACTATCACTTCATCCTTACACAATCATGTCTCTGACCATTCTGATATTACCAATGAAAAAAAATATAATAGTTCAAAATATTACCAACGAAGTTAGAACATATACTTTTCCTACTGTTAAACGAATCAAGGATGGTAACACCTCCTTCAACCTTACCACCCAAACCGGCCCCTTCCCTTGACCTCTGCGGAACGGGATCAAGTGAGTTGTGTTGACGCCCCTTGGCTGGTCAGTGAGAGTTGTGTTGTATCTTGTTCCTCACCTTGATAGCACGTGTTCTTAGGTCTTGTGAGGGGGAACTAAAGGATATTGTGTTAGTAGGTGAGTTAAGGCAAGGGAATGTGTGCACCGTCTCATACTGTCTCGGTGGTGGTCAGTTCTAGTGTTGTGGAGATGAAGGAATAATTGCAGTTCAGAGGTAATTCTTATATGTTGTTGTGATTGTAGTAATTGTATCAGTGTGTCTTAATGAAAGTGATGTAATGGAAGGGATAGCTTACTGTAGCATTGTGACCTTTCATGTTAAGGAATCGCTTGCTCTATTAACGTGACCTTTGCTGGTGTAAGGAGCTGCTTCATGTATCAGTATGACTCAGTGTAACGAAAACCTAAATATTATCAGTGACTTGGTTTGATTACGTTTGCTCCCCATCCTCTACCACTATGAGCAGGGCGACCACTGACCTGACCTCCTGTACTTCACTCACTACCAAAGGAATAGCAAAGAAAAAACGGGGAAGGTACACCAGGTAGTGGTATGTGTCCCCCGAAAGTCGTAGTGCCTGACAGTGCCGCGTTTCTACCACTTTCACGAGGAAGATTTTGTCCAACTGCACGATCGAAAGTCAGCTTTATGGCTGGTGCATTGATCAAATAATAGTTTCTCTTTTCACTACGTTTCATTTCTATTGTATCTACAGGAATGCCAAGCGATGGTTTCTAGGAATGAGTTGGACAGGTAATGCCATGAGTAGCAAGAGAAAGTGAGGCAGTCTGACCTTTGTTACGACACCTTCAGTTAAGCCGAGAGAGCGAGCTGCAGAAGGACTGTGTTAGTGTTGCTCTGTTCCATGAGACGCCAGTGTGTGTAGTGGTTCCTTAGGACATAGCTGACAGAATAATGTAAGAGAGAGAAAGAAAAAACCGGGCACCACTGACAATGTCGGGTTACTGAAGGTACTAAACCAAAGCCTACAGGAAGAAGACACACTCAGCCTCGTGTTCACTTAGCATAGAAACAAACATCTGGTTCAGTACAACACAGGCATCATGACCATCACGTTCACTTGGCTGGATTACCTCATCTTCGTGTTGGTGTTGGTCTTCTCGATCCTGGTCGGCGTCTACTTTGCCATCCGCTCCAAAGATGAAGCTAATGAGGAGTTCCTTCGAGGCAGCCGTACTCTGACATGCTTGCCAGTGTCCATGTCCCTCGTTGTCACCTACATTTCAGCCATCGCAGTGCAAGGTAAGTCACCCTCCTGCGGGAATATTACAAACAAGGTAGGGCGAGGGTGTTGTGAGGGGGCACGAACCCATAGTTATGTTGATCATGCAATACACACAATAACAATACTCGATTCAGTGTGGTGTCATCAACTTAGTGTGTGGCACATACAGGGGGAACGGCCGAGTCTTACTATCATAGCATCCAACATGTGGTGGGTCACATTGGGTCGCTTTCCTTACCCGTCGTGGCTGCGGTCTACATCCCCTTCTACTATGAGCTGGATCTCATCTCCATCAACCAAGTGAGTCCTTTGAATCATGGTTTTATCAAAGGTATCAGCTCTTTCCGATATATTCCTTTGCCATGCACTTCCTGTATTGCACTTTCAATTGTAATGTCATGACAGCATAACATTCACAGCACATCAGGCACAACATGACATAACTTTTACGTACAAGGAAGATGCACTGGTGAAGAGGCACCCTTCTCTTCCCTTGCAGTACCTTGAGATGCGGTACAACTCACTGGCAACGCGGCGGGTGGCCAGCGCGCTCTTCATCATTCAAATCTTACTGAACCAGGCGGTGGTCATCTACGCCCCCGCCCTCGCACTTGCTGCTGTAACAGACTTCCCGATCTGGGTCTCCATAGTTACCGTGGGCGCCATTGCTTCTTTCTACACAGCCATTGTACGTTACTTGTTTGTTCATTAATTTTGTAACTAAATAGTGTGAAGTGCAGTTGTCACATCCCAACGCTCATCGTGGCATGGAGCTTGTCGATCACATTTCTACCTCTTTGCCCACCACCACCACCACCACCACCACAGTGACTGAAGGCTACTCAATCTTCCGTCATCAATGCAGACAACAATCACTAGTTCACTTTAGAACGCAAAGACTGTCCGTACAAGAGGACAGTAAAATGTAATGACAAACGCTGTGTTCGTCATAATAGTCAAAAAGTGTCCTGGTACAGTATTGGCAATCCTGGCACCAACACTTGACTTGTTCTTCCAGGGCGGCATGAAAGCAGTGGTGTGGACGGACGCCTTCCAGTTCTTGGTACTCTTTGGCGGTTTAGTGGTGATCAACGTGATGGGCGTGATCAACGTGGGTGGGATTGGGAAAGGTGTGGGAGGTGGCGGTGCAGCATAACAGAGCAGGACCACAGATTCTTAAGTAAGAGAGAGAGAGAGAGAGAGAGAGAGAGAGAGAGAGAGAGAGAGAGAGAGAGAGAGAGAGAGAGAGAGAGGAGAGAGAGAGAGAGAGAGAGAGAGAGAGAGAGAGAGAGAGAGAGAGAGAGAGAGAGAGAGAGGAGAGAGAGAGAGAGAGAGAGAGAGAGAGAGAGAGAGAGAGAGAGAGAGAGAGAGAGAGAGAGAGAGAGAGAGAGAGAGAGAGAGAGAGAGAGAGAGAGAGAGAGAGAGAGAGAGAGAGAGAGAGAGAGAGAGAGAGAGAGAGAGAGAGAGAGAGAGGAGAGAGAGAGAGAGAGAGAGAGAGAGAGAGAGAGAGAGAGAGAGAGAGAGAGAGAGAGAGAGAGAGGAGAGAGAGAGAGAGAGAGAGGAGAGAGAGAGAGAGAGAGAGAGAGAGAGAGAGAGAGAGAGAGAGAGAGAGAGAGAGAGAGAGAGAGAGAGGAGAGAGAGAGAGAGAGAGAGAGAGAGAGAGAGAGAGAGAGAGAGAGAGAGAGAGAGGAGAGAGAGAGAGAGAGAGAGAGAGAGAGAGAGAGAGAGAGAGAGAGAGGAGAGAGAGAGAGAGAGAGAGAGAGAGAGAGAGAGAGAGAGAGAGAGAGAGAGAGAGAGAGAGAGAGAGAGAGAGAGAGAGAGAGAGAGAGAGAGAGAGAGAGAGAGAGAGAGAGAGAGAGAGAGAGAGAGAGAGAGAGAGAGAGAGAGAGAGAGAGAGAGAGAGAGAGAGAGAGAGGAGAGAGAGAGAGAGAGAGAGAGAGAGAGAGAGAGAGAGAGAGAGAGAGAGAGAGAGAGAGAGAGAGAGAGAGAGAGAGAGAGAGAGAGAGAGAGGAGAGAGAGAGAGAGAGAGAGAGAGAGAGAGAGAGAGAGAGAGAGGAGAGAGAGAGAGAGAGAGAGAGAGAGAGAGAGAGAGAGAGAGAGGAGAGAGAGAGAGAGAGAGAGAGAGAGGAGAGAGAGAGAGAGAGAGAGAGAGAGAGAGAGAGAGAGAGAGAGAGAGAGAGAGAGAGAGAGAGAGAGGAGAGAGAGAGAGAGAGAGAGAGAGAGAGAGAGAGAGAGAGAGAGAGAGAGAGAGAGAGAGAGAGAGAGAGAGAGAGAGAGAGAGAGAGAGAGAGAGAGAGAGAGAGAGAGAGAGAGAGAGAGGAGAGAGAGAGAGAGAGAGAGAGAGAGAGAGAGAGAGAGAGAGAGGAGAGAGAGAGAGAGAGAGAGAGAGAGAGAGAGGAGAGAGAGAGAGAGAGAGAGAGAGAGAGAGAGGAGAGAGAGAGAGAGAGAGAGAGAGAGAGAGAGCGAGAGAGAGAGGAGAGAGAGAGAGAGAGCGAGAGCGAGCGAGAGAGAGAGAGAGAGAGAGAGAGAGAGAGAGGAGAGAGAGAGAGAGAGAGAGAGAGAGAGAGAGAGAGAGAGAGAGAGGAGAGAGAGAGAGAGAGAGAGAGCGCGAGCGAGCGAGAGAGCGAGAGAGAGAGAGAGAGAGAGAGAGAGAGAGAGAGAGAGAGAGAGAGAGAGAGAGAGAGAGAGAGAGAGAGAGAGAGAGAGAGAGATTGTAATACAGTATAATGTTATGGTTTGTATCCAATAGGAACGTTCCCAGAGTATCCACCACCCAGGATAAACCTTTCCACTGAATCCTTCCTCTCATCTAGTTTTAGTCTACTTTCTGATGCCAATACTAAATCCTTTGAAGTAATATAATGAAAAACTAAAAACTTATCATTCAGCCCATTGGTACTGTCTTATGACTGTCATCGTGACTCCTCCACCGACGGACTGTAATGTATATTATGAATTAGACACAGCGCGGGCGATGCCCGCCTGAGCGCTTAAGCGCGGGCCCGCTTTTACTAATTACTTATGTTTGTATGTGGTTGTATGACACAAACAATATTCTTGGCCTCATCTTAAACTGTGTGTGTGTGTCAGTTGGCAGGTTAGCGTGTTTGAGCGATACACGGTGTGGGGAATGATATGGGCTGGCTTCCTCAACGGCATGTCTACCTTTTGCTCCTCGCAGACAGCCTTCCAACGTTACTCCAGCATGAAGAACCTCAAGCACGCCTACACGTGGGTATCAGGTGCACACACGCCATACAAGTACTATAGTATTAGTAACACCAGGAGTGGAAGAGCAGTGCTAGTACACAGTTTGTAGTAGTGCAATACATTAGTTTTTGTAAACACTGAAGAAATGATCGTTGATGTGAGTAAGAAGTATATATAATATATATATATATATATATATATATATATATATATATATATTTATGTATACATATATATGTCACAATGTCACAGCCATAGGCAGGTACATCACAATTTCACTGTTTATCGTAGAGCTGACACATACAAGTGTAAAATTAAAATCTTATCTATATATACTTTCTTGACCAGAATTATTATTTGGTCTGTTTCCCTGATTCTTCTCTTCCCCTTTTGCAGGTTAGTTATCCTCTTGATCCCTTATGGTTTGATCCTCTCTTTCCTGTTGTCCCTCGCAGGTACGTACGGGACCATTGTGTTAGTGTAAGCCTCAGTGCACATGACCTTGTATTTTGGTGAGTTGCAATCAGGTGATTAAGGTGACCAATGTAAACATGGCGGTGATTACAGTCACTCCCTCCCAGGATTAGTGATGTTTGCCACCTATGTTGACTGCGACCCTCTGGCTGCTGGCCTCATCACCTCCAAGGACCAGATCCTTCCATACTATGTGATGGACCGCCTCAACTCCACGCCAGGACTGGCTGGAGTGTTTGTTGCTTGCATCTTCTCAGGAGCTCTCAGGTGAGACTCACATTAACACACTTTCTATTGCCGAAGCAACAATGGCAGACAGATAATGACCTTACATCATTTACAACACGTCACCTTCCAGCATCTAGATCCAGCTGCTCATTGCTTAGCTCTATAATGCCAAATGAATAATACTGTAATGAATAGTGTTCTCACATCATTGTTTAGGACACCCACACCCAGCTGCCTGCTGCTGACAGTGTAATGGAAAACAGGCAGTGTCTTCATGATTACCTCCTATCACTACGTGCAACACTTCACCTTCCAGCACCATTTCGTCGGGAGTGAACTCTCAGGCAGCAGTCACATGGGAGGACTGGCTCTCCATGTCAGACTATTGCCGCAAACTGCCTCCCTCCACCCAGGTCTTCATCACCAAACTCATGGGTGAGTTGTTACCTTATTAGTCTATGAAGGCTGCGACTGGACAATAATTGAGGCGGTGATTACAATGATTCCTGTATCTCCTCAGCCTTTGGGTATGGCTTAATAGCTATTGGGTTGGCCTTCATTGCTGGCAGCATGGGTGGCGTGTTGCAGGCAGCAGTAGCTGTCACCTTTGCTGTGGCAGGACCTCTTTATGCTGCCTTCAATCTGGCCATCTTTGTGCCCTTCAGCAATGCCAAGGTAAGCTGGCCGAAAGAAAACAAATATTGAACATAAGATTACAGCTTCCCTTTGGAAATCTTCAATTTTTTTTTTCTTCCTCTATCCTTAACCCTTGGCGCCGGTAGGCTTACTGGAGGCCTTAGAAGCTTAGATGATCGGCCTCCGCCCACTAGTAGAGCGAGCTTAGATTTTTCTATAGAGTTGCTAAATCCACTTATTATTGATACGAATAAAATATTTTGAAACTAATTTCCAACAGGGATCCTGTGCCTCAATGATTGTGGGAACATTGCTGGCATTGGGGCTTTATTTTGGTTCCATGGTAGTAGGTCTGACACCACAGCTCCTGCCCACCTCCACTGATGGCTGTCCAGCCAATATTACCATTCCACCACCACCAAGCACTCCAGTTATTACGTATGCATCTTGATGAATCACAAAAATACTGAAATATGATTCATGAAATTTGAAATGGTCCTAAATTTCAGACTTCTATATGTTAACAAAGTGAAAACCCTAATGAGAAACAAAATATAAATCCAAATACATGAGACTTCTTGACATGCTTATTTAAAGTGTTATTGCCAGCGTGGATGACTTAGACTATCCCAAGAAGCTGTTTGGTGTGTCCTACGTACTTCTTGGCACTGTTGGATTCCTGTCATCCACTGTTATCGGCATCTTGGTCAGTGTAGCCACTGGTAAGTTGGCAGCCTTCACATCCTAAGTAAGGCTGAGGCACAACTCTCAATAAACAAGTGTACACACACTTATAAATAAACATTGGATTTATGTTAGTTAGTTAGTTAATGTTCATTTCCTTGGTTTAAGAAATCTTTTCCTTCACAAAAATACAAGCTATGATCACAACTTCCTGCTTTCAGTCATCAATTCTAAGACCATGATGATGTTAACTCCCTGTATTGATTCTCAAGTTTATTTTGTCTTGCTTACTACGTACTATTGTCATTAATGGATGTTATTGTTGCACAGGAGGGAATGGAGGCCGGCCCATCAAGGAACACCTGGTACACAAGTGGGTTAGGTGGGCTCTGCCTGACCCCAACCCTATTGACAATTACCACGTCAATCTCCACACTGCCAATACTCGACTATGAATTGTTGGCCTTAACCTTATTTCACATCATTTTTTCCCATTATTGTAAATACATATTATAATGTTCACTGGTCCTTTTTGTCAACCTCCCGCGTCGTCGTCAAGAGACACCAAGTGAATTGTGATGAAAGATAAGACTGCAAGTAGATTCTTGGGTTTATTCCTGACGTTCCACTTCTGCAGACTCTTCAACAACTCTTTCACTAGATAAGATCAACTAAGATGCTGGAAATTGTTTTTGTCATGCAAATATTTGATCGTCATCACCTCTGACATTCAGCACGGAATGGTGTGGTGGTGGTGATGAATGAGAAAATATTTGGAAAAGTGTTAAATTGTGTATAAAGATGACAATGAAGTTTTCTCTGGTACTGAATCGTGTGCAGCTTAGGCAACCTCACTAAGCATGCTTATTGCTTAGTGTTGCTCAGTGAGTGACCGTCTCTGACCTTGGCATGAAGGGCTCTGCTGTCAGTTAGCAAAACGTAGTGTTTGTACACTCACTTTCACTTTTGCTTTACCTATGAAACCTGATTTTGTTCAACTATGCATGTAAACAGGTTTTTGGCGGATGAAAGATCATTAAATAATATGATTCTATTTTTCTTCAGTATCGTCCATTTTTGCTGCATCGTTATTCAGGTCAAACTATGATCCTATTTACTATGAACTGCGAAGGCAAATGTTACGAGTAGTAAGTGAAAGTGAGGACTAATCTGTGATATGATACTTTAGTTGTACCGAGGGATTGGCCAGCAGGACAGTGTTTGTGCTGGGCCCTTCCGCAAGACGCTTCAGAGAAACACAACATCTGGTATATGATCGTTTCCTCAGAGAGTCAGATTTCTAACCTTTCCCACTATACTTCCGTAGTTGGACGTTTGGTCGAGCGTTAAACTACTTCTGAAGTGAACACAACCTCGGCACCATGCATGGCACCTTCGCTTGGCCGGACTACCTCATTTTCGTGTTGGTGCTGGTTTTCTCGCTCCTTGTCGGTGTCTACTTTGCAATTCGCTCCAAAGATAAGGCTAACGAAGAGTTCCTCCGGGGCAGCCGCACCCTAACATGCCTTCCAGTGTCCATGTCTCTCATCGTCACCTACATTTCGGCCATCGCGGTGCAAGGTAAGTCATTATTCTTCCAAAGTATGTCTTATTTGAGGTAAAGTGTTGTGAGGTAAACAAATTAAATATTATATTGTTCATGCATAACACACATCAGCGTCACTATTTGAATGAGTGTGGTGTGATCAACCATGTGCTGGGTACGTACAGGGGGCACGGCAGAGACTTACTACCACAGCATCCAAAGTGCTGTGGGCAATGTGGGGGTGTTGGCCATGCCCATCGCAGCTGCTGTTTACGTCCCCTTCTATTATGATCTAAATCTCATCTCTATCAACCAAGTGAGTCAGCCTCTACCCGACACAAACCAACAACACATTGTTTTCAGAACCACACTTCCTCAATAATATCAAGACAGTCAGACACAACATAACATTCACAGCACATCAGACACAACAACACAGCTCTTTCCGATATATTCTGTTGCCATGCACTTCCTGTATTGCACTTTCAATTGTAATGTCATGACAGCATAACATTCACAGCACATCAGGCACAACATGACATAACTTTTACGTACAAGGAAGATGCACTGGTGAAGAGGCACCCTTCTCTTCCCTTGCAGTACCTTGAGATGCGGTACAACTCACTGGCAACGCGGCGGGTGGCCAGCGCGCTCTTCATCATTCAAATCTTACTGAACCAGGCGGTGGTCATCTACGCCCCCGCCCTCGCACTTGCTGCTGTAACAGACTTCCCGATCTGGGTCTCCATAGTTACCGTGGGCGCCATTGCTTCTTTCTACACAGCCATTGTAAGCTTGTTATGTTATGGAGTTAATCACACGCGATATAAACTACTACTTTCCCCACCACTAACATGACTGTCTAACCTCTTTCTCCTCCTCCTGTCATCATCACAAACAAACATTTCCAGTTCACTTTAAAAACGTAAAAACTGTCCATGAAACAGGACAACAAATGATGGACAGTGTATTGCCACAACTGTCATTTCATCGCCTTATTTAATGTGTTTCCAGGGCGGCATAAAGGCAGTGGTGTGGACGGACGCCTTCCAGTTCATGATTCTCTTCGGCGGACTGATTGTGATCAACGTGAAGGGCGTGATCGACGCTGGTGGGATTGGGAAGGTGTGGGAGGTGGCGGTGCAGCATGACAGAGCAGGACCACAGATTCTTAAGTAAGTAAGAGAGAGAGAGAGAGAGAGAGAGAGAGAGAGAGAGAGAGAGAGAGAGAGAGAGAGAGAGAGAGAGAGAGAGAGAGAGAGAGAGAGAGTTTCCTAATGTATGTATGTATGTATTAATTTGGAAGATATACTTCCCAGGATAACACAAGAAAGTCCGTAGACTTATTTCCATTGTGGTCCTGAACACACACACACCCACCCACACACAGGAGGATAGGATTTGCACCTGCCGGGATTACAAGGTCAAAAACCCTTACTTATTGTACCGCTAGGTGAGCAGGTTACAGCGTTTAAGAAGACAAACCCATTATGTCTTCATGGATTCGAACCCAGAACACCGCCGGTCCTAACAAATCAGTCTTAACAGTTCAGTAATTGTAAGTGTATTTTTCTTGAGATAGGTATCCAGTCTGCTTTCGTATGTATAAACTTTGTCATGCATGCAATTTACTCTAAACATGAATCAAGGAAATCTAATGTCAGTTAGCAAACCGAGGGTTGATAGGCTACTGTTATATAATGTTCATAAATGCACACCTTCTCTTCTGTGGAACGACATACAACATACCATATCTTATAATACTTCAATACTCAAAAAAATCAGAGGACATGTAATTGAAAATACAGCTAAAATTCTCTAAGATTTAGAAAGATAAAACAACACTAATGCCTAAAAATCATAGAATTATCGTAACAAGAGGTAATCATATTATTACCTCTAAGTGAATGGCAAAGTTCTCCACTCATCATTGTTTCGACAATACTAAACTTTTATTATTTTCTTTAACTTGAGACTATCGTTTCAGTTGGAATGTGAGCGCCTTTGAGCGGCACACAGTGTGGGGCCTGATGTGGGCCGGCTTCCTTGGCAACATGTCAACTTTTGGCTGCTCACAGACGGCCTTCCAACGCTACTCCAGCATGAAGAGCCTCAATCACGCCTATGTGTGGGTATCAGGTGCACAGCAGCAACAGCAGTAGTAATAGTAGTAGTAGTAGTAGTAGTAGTACATTATATACAAGTGTAATGTAAGTGTCATCAGAAACACTGAAAATTATTCTATATGTGAGCTAGAGGGAAATACTACCCATTATAATATATATATATAACAAGTTCATGGCTCATAGCCATATATAAATAACAAAGTTTTGAGTATCCAGCTTTGCACTGATTCACATACTAAGTACCTGAATCAAGATGTTACAATTCCAAACATGGTATTATTGTTTTATCTTGATTCTTCTCTTTTTTTTTTTATTTACAGGTCACTTCTTCTCTTCATCCCTTATGGCTTGTTCCTCTCTCTACTCTTGTCCCTCGCAGGTACGTACAGCACTTGTGTCACCTGTGGTCTCACTGACTTATGTGATGCCACTGTAGTGAACTTTGGCATATTATTAATAAGTATAAAGAATATATGTACTTCTCTTCCACATATCAAAAGGAATGTATTAAGACCACTAACTCATTCTCTCTATATTATCTGACACTGTTTCTTGAAACTTTCATTGAGTTATGCCATTGTAGAAATCTATACTTGCCTCTTTCCATATTAAACTTGTCCATGCCCGGTCATCTCATGGTCATGGCAAGTATTCCAGCACTGTCCTTTCAACTTAACATAGTACCTTCCTCTTATGCCTACAACATTTATCTCACTCAATGTATTTCTTTATCTTCCTTTCCCTACAGACGACCCAACCATCTCATGTTTGTGTTCAGGTCAAATACCATTTAATTTAATTCCTCCCAGGTTTAGTTTTGTTTGCCACCTATGTTGACTGTGACCCTCTGGCTGCTGGCCTCATCACCTCCAAGGACCAGATCCTTCCATACTATGTGATGGACCGCCTCAACTCCACGCCAGGAGTGGCTGGAGTGTTTGTTGCTTGCATCTTCTCAGGAGCTCTCAGGTGAGACTCGCATTAACACACTCTCTATTGCCGAAGCAACAATGGCAGACAGGTAATGACCTTACATCATGTACAACACATCACCTTCCAGCATCTAGATCCAGCTGCTCATTGCTTAGCTCTATAATGCCAAATGAATAATACTGTAATGAATAGTGTTCTCACATCATTGTTTAGGACACCCACACCCAGCTGCCTGCTGCTGACAGTGTAATGGAAAACAGGCAGTGTCTTCATGATTACTTCCTATCACTACGTGTAACACTTCACCTTCCAGCACCATTTCGTCGGGAGTAAACTCTCAGGCAGCAGTCACATGGGAGGACTGGCTCTCCATATCAGACTATTGCCGCAAACTGCCTCCCTCCACCCAGGTCTTCATCACCAAACTCATGGGTGAGTTGTTACCTTATTAGTCTATGAAGGCTGCGACTGGACAATAATTGAGGCGGTGATTACAATGATTCCTGTATCTCCTCAGCCTTTGGGTATGGCTTAATAGCTATTGGGTTGGCCTTCATTGCTGGCAGCATGGGTGGCGTGTTGCAGGCAGCAGTAGCTGTCACCTTTGCTGTGGCAGGACCTCTTTATGCTGCCTTCAATCTGGCCATCTTTGTGCCCTTCAGCAATGCCAAGGTAAGCTGGCCGAAAGAACACAAATATTGAACGTAAGACTACAGCTTCAATTGGAAATCTTCAATTAGTCTAAATCCACTTATTATTGATACAAAAAAGAATTTTTGAAGCAGTAATTTCCAACAGGGATCCTGTGCCTCAATGATTGTGGGAACATTACTGGCATTGGGGCTTTATTTTGGTGCCACAGGAGTAGGTCTGACACCACAGCTCCTGCCCACCTCCACTGATGGCTGTCCAGCCAATATTACCATTCCACCACCACCAAGCACTCCAGTTATTACGTATGCATCTTGATGAATCACAAAAATACTGAAATATGATTCATGAAATTTGAAATGGTCCTAAATTTCAGACTTCTATATGTTAACAAAGTGAAAACCCTAATGAGAAACAAAATATAAATCCAAATACATGAGACTTCTTGACATGCTTATTTAAAGTGTTATTGCCAGCGTGGATGACTTAGACTATCCCAAGAAGCTGCTTGGTGTGTCCTACGTACTTCTTGGCACTGTTGGATTCCTGTCATCCACTGTTATCGGCATCTTGGTCAGTGTAGCCACTGGTAAGTTGGCAGCCTTCACATCCTAAGTAAGGCTGAGGCACAACTCTCAATAAACAAGTGTACACACACTTATACATAAACATTGGATTTATGTTAGTTAGTTAGTTAATGTGAATAAAGTAAGCGCCAGAAATCAATGGTCATGTGACACTATATTAAGCTAAAATGTAAACGGCAGAGCAAAGATCACAAATTTCTTTTGCTATACACTATTTCTGTCTGGGAAAGAAGTAGGTGAATCTCCTATCTCAATTTCTTTTTTCAGTTCATTGTTAATTGTTTAAATTGGCAAAACAGTATCATACAATTTTGCCGGAACCCTTTGTTAAGACTTATACATAGTAAAATTCTATCTGATCCACTGTCATACTCACTAAGTCCTCAACTCTCTCTAGCTTAATTGTTACTCTAAGAAAACTATGCAATTAAATGTTCATTTCCTTGGTTGAAGAAATCATTGCCTCACAAAAATACAATAAGTGCTTTCAGTTCTAAGACCATGATGATGTCAACTCCCTGTATTGATTCTCAAGTTTATTTTGTCTTGGTTATTATGTACTATGGTCATTAATGGATGTTATTGTTGCACAGGAGGGAATGGAGGCCAGCCCATCAAGGAACACCTGGTACACAAGTGGGTTAGGTGGGCTCTGCCTGACTCCAACCCTAGTGACAATTACCACGTCAATCTCCACACTGCCAATACTCGACTATGAACTGTTGGCCTTAACCTTATTTCACACCATTTTTCACTAGTCTACCTTACAGTTGTATGTAGAAGGCACATGAAATACAAATTATATTTTGACATATATTACATAGTAAATGTACAAACTGCAGCTAAAATCAATAAATAAAAATTTTATTTTCCTAATCAGGTTTCCATAACAAGATGAGTTGTATTTTCTGTCATTTATGTATCTGTTGCAATTTTTTAATGATTGGCATAAGGATGATATAATTATCTAATAGAAAATAACATGTGCCCTTTTGTAACCATGACTAGAAAAGGTTTTGAAATATGTATATTTAAGGTTCTTTCAAACTGCACCACTGTGGTTATAAGTTACTACCAGGAAGGAGCCTCGTATTCATGGCAATACAAAAATATTCTAATATATGATAAAAAAAAAAGTGATTAAATAATACCTCCAAACTAGGTAGCTATAGACCATATAGTTCTGCTGGGGTTAATGAGGGAGTGCTGCCCCTCATCAAGAAGCTGCCGTGAGCCAGGATCAAACTCACAATCTTTAGGCCACGAGCCGACCACTGAACCACAGAGCCACCCGCACCCCTAATATATTAACTTAAACAAATTGTGCAAAGTTTTACCTCTTATAGGTCACATAACACACAGTATCAAAATAATTCCAATTACAGAATAAAAAAATATTACATTTTTATCTTTAAGAGAATGGTAAAATGACAATTCTGACCCTTGGAGGGTGAGTTTAGTGATGTAATCTCAGGTTGTAATGTCCACTGGCAAAACAATAACTTGTTCAAGATAAAAAGAATATACCTTTGTTTTGCATGAAACTAACTTTTGAAAATAAACTGTTTCCTATACTGTTATGTACAATATGACAAAAGAAAAAAAAGAAGATAAAACATGGCATTCCCATTATCTGCAGATAAATTAAAAAATATAAACATTAGCCCCATGAAGGAAATGAAAGCACTGAATCTTCACATGTCCCAACACACTGATTCTTAGGTCTGGCAAGGGCAGGAACCACTCAACACCTCACATTGACAACAAACTGACCAATGTTAACAAAAGCTTAAACTAATTCATTTTCCCAGTTCCTGTTAATCATATTCGTGCATAATTTTCTTGAAAGGTTCAATTACTAAGCAAAATACAACATACATCAACTTTTTCTCTTGTTGAGGTGAAGTGTTACTTGGGTAGGTCATGCGTTCACCTCCTCTCACTTCACTCCGCTTCATCACATAAGCAAGTGCACATCAAGCTCACAAATCTCAAATTGTAAAATTTAGATAAGCTCAGAAAATTCATTCATGCATTTATTTAAAAAAGTTAGAATCTTGAATATGCTACCAAGATGAAAACATGGATCTTGTTTGCCATTTTCTTCATTAGGAATCAAGGGAAAGGCACAGGATAAGTTTCATCACTAGTGAAGTGTAGCATTCACTGCTGTGCCTCCATGACAGTCATGCACACACACTCTCTCACATATCAATGCCTCGTACTGTATTAACGAACTAAAGGATTACTAAAATCAATAGTAATGAAAACCAAAATAAACCTGAATCTATAAAATGTCAGAAATCACAGTTTTGATGGACTGTTCACTCCCAGATGAAGGATGCCATGCAGCTTGGCTCACACGAATACTCTTCAAGGTGTTGGCCTTGCATGGGAACAGCCAAGTAGGGCGTGGCATTCTCAGCTATATTTCACTAAGCCTTCTGATGCTTAACTTATTTCTGTTGAATTTTTTTTTACCATTTCTTAAAGGTATTCTTGTTCATCCCTTTCATGTGCAAACTATCATTACTCACAGTATTCTTAATCCCATTCCTAATACTGTATTTTGTGTATTGCTTTCAAGTCAAGATGCTGTTCAAAGTTTTCCTTTTTGCCTTAACTCTCTTCATCCCCAAACTCTCAAGTCTTTCTTAACCATCATCATAGAAAGGCTTCAGGTCTATTATTGCAAAGCAAGAAAGAGAAAGAGAAAGAGAAAAAACAAAAAATTTCCTAGAATTCTTGATGGAATCCTAGTCGATCACAGTTTTAAGTCATAGAATGTTTCTCCACAAGCTTCATGCATATTAGCATTTTGGGTCAAAATCTGCCTCTTCATACTTTTAGAGTTCTGATATCATGATAATTCTCTTTACACTCAAACTCCGATCCCTGGCTTCTATTCCAAGGAAGATTCTCAACTTTACATATTTTATTACAATATAGGTAATCTTTGTTTTACACATGACATCCAGTGCTGACGTGTAAGTTGGGTGAAGAAGTGGACACACTCACAACCAGGGAAGCATCAGTTATGGACAGTGTTGACCCACTAGATATGGAACGTTGCCTGCATTCAAGGATCCATCTTCTTACACCAAACAACACATTACAAACAAAACAGTAAATAGTCAGACCTTCTTGTGACTTAAAGCTACGAGTATACAAAAAACTTACACAAATCTTAATATACATTTGTCTTCAGACTAACCTAGTATTTGATAGATCACTTTAATTATGTAAGATTAACATGATATCAATATTCAACCACAAAAGATAAAAATAAAAAATCACAAACACAGTAATGTAAATTATGGAATGAATATTAGTGCAAAAAACAGTAAGTCAGAGTCAAATGCTTTGGTTACTTTAACCTGCTAAGCTTGAAATATGGGAATTCAAGACATTTTCTCCAGAATAAGTTTCCAAAGCTACACTTGCAGGTGAGAAAGATTAGTTGTAATAATTTGGAGTTTTACTTAAATATTATATACTGTAATTTCCCCATAACAATGTTTGACTAAATATAGCTGTGCATGCCGTGTGTGTGTGTGTGTGTGTGTGTGTGCGCGTGTGTGTTTTGTGTGTGTGCGTGCGTGTGTGTGCGTGTGTGTGCGTGTGTGTGTGTGTGTGTGTGTGCGTGCGTGTGAGCAAGAGACCATGTTTGTATGAGCCTGTATCTTGGTTGACATGTGAGGGCTGGCCTTGAGTCCTGGTGTGGGAGGAGGGAGGGTGGAAGGGCACTAGGAGATGCAGCAACACTTGATGGTTTTGTCGTCTGGCACGGGGGGACTGACAGGTTGTGCCTTGCTGGCAGAAATCAGGCGGGTCAGGTCATAGAAAGCCTGTGAAGGTAACACAACACTATTAGGTTATTTTTAGTATTATAAAAGTGAAACGCATAACAATACTGTCTTAATATATAAAGTAACACAGAATGGTTAGCTGAAATTGAGTATGATATCCAAATGCAAGTCCTCAAAATATCTTTTGATAAAAAAAAATAAATAAATAAAATAAATAAATAATTTGAAAAATAATAACAAATAAATAAAAGAAATCCACCCCTTACATCTATTAAGTTTAATCAAATGACAATGGCTTATTGTCCTTCTATAACTGATGACATAAACTGAATATCTGTAATACTGTAGTTATTACCAAAGGGTTTATTTTGTCATTACAAAAGGGTGTACACAGTGTATAAAGTGTACTGGGATAACACAGTTTTAAATACAAAGTCACCCACTTACTCATGATATTCAATGTTTGCAATCTATACAAACCTATCTTCCTTACACCACCATTCAGCTCCACACCTACACACTATACTTGGCTCAAACTCAACCATCTCACCAATATTTTTCTGACATCACTATTACTCCACTCTCCTCTCCAAAATATTGCATTAAAACTTCATCTTATGCTCCACTAACGCATTGAAATCTCATCTAATAATGCACAAATGGCTGTCTGGATTTTTGTCAATTTGAAACAAAAATGTTACCTGTTTCCAGAATACATTTATGATAACATCACTATCTCTCAACCCTTGCATCCATTACTTCCACTCAATACTTATTTTCTTTTCAATTATTAAATAATACCAATATAAAATTAAATTGCAATAAAAAAACGATGATACCAATTACTGCAACATGAATCCATACATTGTAGCAATACCTCAATGTACACATCAGATGATGAGTCTATTAGTTCTGAGTCAGATCCGTGATTGATGGATAATACACTACAATATCTGCCGCTGTGAATGTTGACACTTGACTGAGAACACATGTAATGGCTGCCACCCACATGTTGACAATTCAAGGTAAACTTAATATCACATGATCTTCAGTTCATTTCTATGTAATGTATCTCAAATACAAATACAAATACAGATTACCATCATACATCCATATCATTACCAGATGTTCCCTTCCTAAATCACCTACCTATGAATATTCACATATTCATATGCCAATAACATTTTAAAACAAATTTAAACAAAAAGTGTACATTAAACCAAGGATTGAGATCAATTGCCTTATATTTTAATTAAAACTTAGACCTAGAACTCCCACCACAGCACATGGTCCTGAAGCAAGCCAATCACAGCACCACAGCACCAGGGCACACGTCCATGCGGTCACATACACCAGAGTTAAAACAAAGCACCAAGCCATCACCAAAGTCTCATTCCAGGACCAGGTTAAGGAGTTTAAAAATGTATAAAAACAAACTTCTAATATGTTCATGCAAAAAGCAAAACACACATCAAAGATTATAACAATACTAGTAATGTATCACACAATATCATGTGCATCAGTTGTAAGCACATATACACCCACACACAAGCACACCTCATCAACTTAAGTAACAAAGCCCTAAGTATTGAACTAACATTGATGCACAAATCACATACTAATCATGATAAAGTGTTGGCACACGCTATAGCTGCGTGTAGCCGCGGGCGTTCATCTCCCGTCACATTGGCCTTTGAGCCTGTGGTGGAAATTAATCCGTTACGCCGGGACACAGGGCCACTGTGACATCCGACTTTCCACAGTTTACCTTCCCCAGGTTTCCCTAGGTACCCATTTATCTATCAATCCGTTTGGAAGGATGAACAGCTGGGTGAGCTGTGAGCTGTGCACTAACTGCCTTTGTCTGGGATCAAGCTCAGGCCAGCGGATTCGTAGTCAGACGTGCTAACCACTGCACGAGCCACTAAACTAACTAAGCCAATTGTAATATTTTCTGAATGGCCTGAGTTCCAACTATTGCCATTATCTGTTGTTTAAGATATTCAATCAGGTATTTAATAATTGTTTAGTTATTCAAACTGTATAATAATCAATGACTATGATGCATTCCAGTTATCAAGACGATTGGTACTCACAAAAATATAGAGAAAATTAAACGTAATGATCAACTTACGCATAAAATGACTAAGGAGTTCTTTAAGAAATAAAATAATTGTTGAGATGAAACAACAAAAAACACTGCTGTCTCTTGCACCAAACTCACACCTTCACCCTTGATGTACACAAACAAACACACACACACACACGACCTCCTGACCTTTCCTGTTTACTACTCAAGCCTTCAATCACGTCAAAAATGATGAGTAACATATGAGACCATCAGTACTGAGTATTATCAACAAAGAAAATTAAATGTACTGCAGTTGTTAGTGATTGATAAATTAATTCACAATCTGAATCCAATCCTATTATTAGCGGCGGCAAAGTAGTGTGGAGGGAACACATATTAAGCTCTGCCTTGCCACACCATCAGTCTTTGTCTTTTTGTCCTTAGAATTGATGTTGACTAAAGACTCTTCACCCTCAGATACGGAACACCTTTTGAGGTGATGTGCTACCCATAGTTTAACGTCCTCCAGGTAGCCTTGACTTGTGTAGTGATCAACACACTACCATGAACACCTCCTTAGCCTGTGGAATGTCTGTTCAATTTTGATATACAAGCCACAGGAGATAATGAACTGTTCAATTGACTTAGTATAGTGTACCATCAAACATTGTTTAGGAACGAATGTACAACATTTTAAGGGCATTTGAAAGCATTGATGTATGCTTTCCACACTATAATGTACATTTTCTCATCTATGTACTTGTATATTTATCTCTACCACTACCCAATGAACTTGCCAACTATAGGACTCAATGCTAGATTTTACTACTACACTTCCTGGAATTCTATATTCTACATAATACATGACAAAACGCAAAATTGTTTCTATTTATAAAAAGGGAGTAAACGTCACCAAGAATATAAAGAAATGCTAGGTAAACTTGGAGGCACAAACCAGGAAACCCATAAGAAATCATGATAATGCAAGCAGTTTCACAAGCAAAAAAACAAAACCAAAAACAATAAAAAACAGAATAATACTGCCTCAGCCCTTCTCTAGGCAAACATATCTTACAAGGGACAAGTTTGCTCCTTTTACCACACACAAACTAGGTATAAAATAATGTAGTCTACACACAATGCCCCCACCTAGCCTACAGGAGTGTTTGCTGGGGGGGCAAGGCAAGACTGGGCAAGCAAGGGGCATCACTTGGTGTGAGAGGGTGGGTGGGGCACATCCTGACCTAGAGAATGCAGCATTTGGGCTTTTTCCTCTTGCCGGGATCTTTACCCTTGCCATTGGTGTTCTTATTATCTTCCAATTTGCGAGAACGAATCTCACGCATCAAATCAAAGAAAACCTGTTGAGTGTGGGAAATCATTTGTTAGAAAACACAAAAAGGTTCAAAAACAATAACTGAGGGCGGACATTAACACCACAACACTAATCCCACAAAACATCTGAAAAATTGACATTCTGATGCTCACTTCACTTGTCACTAAGCCACTTACATCACTAGTGAAATGCTCTCACTTGAGTCATAGCTAATTGGAACTGCTGAAAGAAAACTTGATAAGCACCTAATCCCTTCATGGACTAAGGTTAAGGTAGGTCATGCAGTATCAGTCACAGTTTGGGGTCATGAGTGGAGCTGTAACACTCATCATCAGCTGGACTCAAAATAATACAAACTCAGTAGCACTACAGAGCCCACTACTTACTGTCTCTCAAACTCAAACACTCTCCATGCTTCAAAAAACTCAATTTATTTATGACGACTCACTAAGGAGATAGAATTTACTCTTTCTCATCTCATCACAATTTTCTAAGTAAATAATACAAAATTCTGAATAAAATAGACCCCCTTTTTATCTCTGAAATGCAGTTCCATCCATTAAATTCTCCACAGCATTGTACCATAAAATATCCCAGAAGTGCAGAAGGGAGGCATTAGGAGGTGCAAACAGACAAATGCCATGAAACTTTCAATTAGTCATTAATGTCCTGCCTCACTAAGCTTAGGTACAGCTTTTAAAGTCTTAGCGATGGGAAGCACACCAAGTTGGTCTGATTAGGACATATGTAGGTAACAAACATGACCTTCACACTCAGAGGCAATACAGTGTTGTAAGTCTCACCTTGTCCACATTGGCGCGAGTCTTGGCTGAGGTCTCGACGTACGGGACGCCCCACTGGTTGGCTCTCATCTTGGCCTCATCCTCGGACACTTTCCTGCGTTCGGTCAAGTCAGCCTTGTTCCCAACCAGTAGGAAGGGTATGTGCTCGTCATTTTTGACGCGCAATATTTGTTCTCTGTAAGATGAGAGGACATGCATATGTTCACTACCTGATGTGCAGTTTGGCAAATTAATTCTACTTCATACACTTTTTAGTAGTATTCCATATTACTGATTTTCACTAATTCCTCTGTAGAAGATGAGAGAATTTACCAATAGAACATATGGCACAAAACCCGTATATGTAAATAAAAATGTAAAACAGCACTTACCTAAACTCTTGTGTCGCCTGAAAAGAGTCGTCTTCCGTGATAGAGAACACACACAGGAAACCTTCACCCGATCTGCACGAAGAACATAAAAATAATCACATCTGAGACGGACATAAAATCAAGAAAACAAAAAAATTCACGACAGTTATATTAGACTTTTATTCTCCTTATCTTCCTCTGGTCTGTGTTAATTTATGTAGTTCTCAGATGGAGTTCTTTAAGTAGCATAAAGATAGGATTATATTAGCAATCTGCATTACTATTCACTCCCATGTACATAGTTTTTTTTATCATTAACAGTTAAGTCAAATCAAATCATGAAACACACGACAAGAAAAGCAGAAAGCATCCCGGTTGTGTTACCTGAAGTAGTTGTCTCTGATGGCAGCATAATCTTCTTGTCCAGCTGTGTCCAGAATGTCGATCTGCACCTCCTCCCCATCCAACACAACCTTCTTCCGGTAGCTGTCTGCCTTGGTGGGTTCATAGTCTTCCACAAACTAGGGAGGAAACAGAGGGAATGATTGTGGATGGTACCTAAGTATAATTCCATGTAAGTGTAGGTATGTGAGACTCTTTTACCCCTTCTAGGAAATAGTTTTGATGTAGTGTTTTATTTTCATACATTCCAGTGATTTGTTATGATACAGGATTAACACATGATTATTTCTGGCATTAAATCATTTTCTCGCAGGTCAGATTGGATGAACAAGAGTCATTTGGTCTTGATTACTGTCATTTTCTCCTTCACTCCATAGCTCAATGTCAGACTAATTGCACTCATGTATTTTCAGAGCAACAATGTCACGTGGAAGTAGAGCAATAATGAAATAAAAAGTGGTGGTAAGTGAGTTATTATGAAACCTTCCAATCACGTCTGGGAACCCATTAAAATCTAACAACTTAATTAACCTCAAGTGCATTAGTGGACTTGTGAATCTAGGAAAGCAAGGCATTAAACACATTATGAGAGAGAGAGAGAGAGAGAGAGAGAGAGAGAGAGAGAGAGAGAGAGAGAGAGAGAGAGAGAGAGAGAGAGAGAGAGAGAGAGAGAGAGAGAGAGAGAGAGATACAAAAAATATATATAAAAGCAGAATAAATGATCATGACAATGGCTACAGTAAACTGACCTCATCATACATGAACTGCAGCGTGAGAGCGGACTTCCCAACACCACCTGACCCGACCATGATGACCTTGTGTAGGGCCGGCGCGGGCGGGTTCTTCTTAGCCCCGGACATGGCTGAGTTCTTCGTGGCGGCGGTGGCTGGGGGGGCGACGCGGGAGGCAAGACGGGCCAGACAACTTCTGGCGCGAGTCACTGGATGCTGGAAGGCTGTGACGACGCCTCTCCAAGCTTCCTTACGAGATGAGCGCGGCGGCGGCGGAGGCACACAAGGGTCTGAAGGGTAGTAGACGCCCGGGGTTCTTCCGTCTCTACTGTAGCTGCAGCTGATGCCCCTCTCCTCTGTGTCCTGGATGGTGATGCGTGCCCCACTGTGTACAAAGGTGAGACACAGGTAAATAAATACATATGTGATAAGAATATAACAAAATTCATCACTTTCCTGTACATACTGAAAGTTAGTTAATATATACACATAAGGGAGGTAGATGGATGAATGATCATTAGCATTAGCTTGATGAAGACACGTAGGTAAATAAAGATATACATAACGGATACAATTAAACTAATACACTCTGCATAGAAAGTGAAACACATTGACAGAACATAATATAACACAACTTTTAAATGTCGCTGCAGAAACAATATGTTAATACAGACACAACAATACAACAGTAAAAATCAGTTACACTATTCCTCCCAAGAAAACAATACGTAACATGACACACTTTACATCCATCACACTCTCAAGGTGACAACACAGAACATGTGATGCAATGGAGGGCACACTACTCTATTATCCCCTTCACAACATAACAATAATAACAATAATAATAAACTATCCAAGACGCAGCTTCCACACCTAGATATAGTGTACACCTGCCCATCCCCGGCCAGCCACCTGTCCAAACACCTGAGAAAGAGCGTCAACACGGAAGGTTAGCGAAAACATTCATTCCAGAGGTGAACGACTGCCTGCTGCCTGCCTGCCTGTCTGTCTGCTTGACCCGTCTGTCTGCCTACCTGTCTGTCTACTGCCTGCCTGCCTGTCTGTCTGTCTGTCTACCTGTCTGTCTGTCTGCTTGTCTACCTGTCTGTCTGCCTGTCTATCTGTCTACCTGTCTGCTTGGGTCCGAAGAAGGAGTAAATTATTTCCATCTTCCTCCTTTGTTTTTATTCTCGCGGCGTCAAACTCACACACGTATAACTAGTTAGCATCATTAGATAGCTAGATACGATTATTATGTGCTGATCATTACGTCAAGGTCTCTCTCTCTCTCTCTCTCTCTCTCTCTCTCTCTCTCTCTCTCTCTCTCTCTCTCTCTCTCTCTCTCTCTCTCTCTCTCTGTGTTGACCATGTACACACAAAGCTGCAAGCCATGGAGGGTGAGAGTGTACTTAACGTTTTACAACACTATCACACGTTCCTAAGAGGTGAATGTATTTACAAACGTTTAAATGGAGGAGGAGGAGGAGGAGGAGGAGGAGGAGGAGGAGGAGGAGGAGGAGGAGGAGGAGGAGAGGAGGAGGAGGAGAGAGGAGGAGGAGTAGAAGGAGGAAGAGGTAGTGGGTTTGCTCGTGTCAAGGCTACGTAAAATATAATAACACAATGTAATCATCTAAAAATGCCTCGACGTGTATATCAATCTTACTTCAGTTATGCATTAAAAAGAAAAAAAAAAGAAAATCACTTTCCCCATCATGTGAAAACTTTCGATCCTGCAACAACGGGAAGTAAAAATTGAGATTGGAAGCATAAAAAAAAACAAAGCAGAAAATAAATAAATATTGCATGTCATTCGCAGGTGAGAGAAAATCGTTGGTTACTTGGAATAAGGTGAAAATATCAATGCAATAAATAATGTGTTTGTGACGTTGGAAGAGGAGGGAGGGAGGGAGGGGGGGAGGGAGGGGGAAGAAAGAGGGAGGGAAGGAGGGAAAGAGAATGGTGTTGTGAGGGTGGAGGGAAGGAGAGAAGTGGAAGGCTGGGAAAAAGTGTTGAGTAAGATGAGAATAGGGGAGAGAGAGAGAGAGAGAGAGAGAGAGAGAGAGAGAGAGAGAGAGAGAGAGAGAGAGAGAGAGAGAGAGAGAGAGAGAGAAGGGTGGAGTCGGGCATGAGGAAGAAAGGAAGTGAGCGAGTGAGTAACAATGGATCTAAGTAGGGGGAGGGAGGAACGGTGTGTGAGTAGAGAAAGATTGAGAAATACAGTAGCGAGTGTTAGTGAGTAATACAGAGGAGGAGGAAGAGGAGGAGGAGGAAGAAGAAGAAAAAGAGAAAGAGGAGGAGGAGGAGGAGATAGGGTATTGATGAAAACGGAAGTAGCGAAGGTGAGGAAGGAAATTAGGTACACGAGGGAGGATATGGGAGGAAAGGAAGGGACAGGAGGAGGAGGAGGAGGAGGAGGAGGAGGAGGAGGAGGAGGAGGAGGAGTGTGCCTTACCCGCCTACAACAATGCATGGCGGATGTCAGTGGGGAGTGGAGCCCGCGCGCGTTCTTCAAGGTTACTCAGAAACACCCCTCCCCCCCCCTTTTCGCCTCCTCCTTCTTATCCTTCCTTTCTTCCCTCCAGTTCTTCCTCCATCCCTTCAGACCCTACTACCCCTCCCCCCGGCCACCCATCGCCCCCTCCCCCCCTCCAAAAAAAAAGAAAAAAATATCACGTTGTCCCCCAAACCACTTCAGATTCACGATTCACGATTCTCTCTCTCTCTCTTTCTCTCTCTCTCTCTCTCTCTCTCTCTCTCTCTCTCTCTCTCTCTCTCTCTCTCTCTCTCTCTCTAACTTTCCCTACTACGCTTCGCTCTGCTAAACGTCACCGATTTTCCTCCGCGACAAGAACGTGACCTCCCCGACACACGCACACACACACACACACGTACACACAGGATCATACCACGCATATTGGAAATTTTATTCAAACATTTTAGAATTTTCATGTTACACACACACTCTCTCTCTCTCTCTCTCTCTCTCTCTCTCTCTCTCTCTCTCATTTGTGCACAGGAATATAATAATAGCCGATAATGACAACGAATTCAGGGATGGCAGCAGGGGGTGTAAGTGTATTACTATGTATGTATGTATGTATGTACACTTAAGCATTTCACCGTCATGGCTACGAGGCTGGAATGAACGAGGGTGGTGGAGTTGCAAAAACTACATAAAACATGGAAATAATAAGGAGGAGGAGGAGGAGGAGGAGGAGGAGGAGGAGGAAGGAATGTCTTGCTCCGCTTCCACAAGGTTCCTGTTCTTGTTGTTGTTGTTGTTGTTGTTGTTGCTCGAAATCACATGTTCCGCACTGTCAGTCTCCGTAACGCACTTCATATGTAGGTTACAGCGTCGACGCCACCTCATGTATGTGTGTGTATGTGTGTGTGTGTGTGTGTGTGTGTGTGTGTGTGTGTGTGTGTGTGTGTGTGTGTGTGTCCAGGAGATAGCTATGCATGTTATGTACGTAATAATGTGAAGCCATGACGTGTTAACATTCAGAGTGAGTGAAGGTGACGATAGAAGCAAAGACCAACGTTCTCTCATGCCTCCCAAGGGTGACGGACATCCTCCTCTACACCTCCTGACACCTTCCCTTCCTCCACAGTGGGTCGATGTGCCTTTCCCTCATACATAAGAGAAGCGCAGGACACCACATAACTCTCCTCGCAGATGTAGGCTGGTATTGTGTTCCTAACGGGGTGGTGTTGACCGGGAATCTATAGGGTGCAATATGGTGTGTATACATTGGTGTTACAAAATATCCAACACATCTATGCTATCGATACGAGCATGCATTTGGTATTGTTATATTCAATTGATGGTGATAAGATATGATACATTTAATTAATTCCTCATACATAAGTAAAGAAACATAATGATAAATAAACTAATACATTGGTTATAATGATACGGAGTTACTATTTAAGCTTTGAAAATAGTGACTTTCCGTATCATCACAACCAATGTATTAGTTTCTTTATAATTAATTTTCAAATGCATCATCTAACTCTATAATGTTCAAGTCAGAAAATATTAAGAAACACTGCCATCTGTTGTCGAGTTATGGAAGCAGGTAGTGGCGTGGGGTCAAGTCTTAAGGGTACAGTACCAGTATGCTTCCCATCCTTGCAACTTACACAACTTCAACACCTTCTTCAATAAGGCCAAAGTATCACATGTTCAAACCCATCTCACCGTTTCATTTTCGTTTCATGGTCCGGCTGTGCTAACAATTAAATATAACAATACCAAGTGAATGCTCGTATCAATAACACTTATATACACGAAAAGTGAGATTCAGTAACGAAAAAAATAAATTAAACCTTTCTCTTAATACACAGTCGATACGGATACACTTACAGTACGATAATATTCCTTTAATTGGTACGATAGCGCACTACCCACACTTCCGGTTTCCTGCACACTAACACAGGGGACACGGAAGGTCAATGGTACAACGTAGAGAACATAAGAATACTAATTGGGAACCCTTAGGAGGTGCAACACAGGTGATATATGAAGGCAGGTGAAAATTAAGGTGGTGTGCTGTTTTAAAGTTTACTATTCACATTACTTTCACTTGGTTCAGGGTGAAAAATTTGAGTGATGGTGATGATGGTGTGTGTGTGTGTGTGTGTGTGTGTGTGTGTGTGTGTGTGTGTGTGTGTGTGTGTGTGTGTGTGTGTGTGTGTGTGTGTGTGTGTGTGTGTTATTTTCTCTCTGTCTGTCTCTGAAAGCGTGAAGTTTAAATAATTCACAATTGTTTATATATTTTTCATAACCATAAATATGTATCTTCATTCAATTTCTTCTTATATATTTAAATAATTATAATATACGTGTTCATTTAGTAACCATTAGACTGTATCTTCATTTAGTGTGTTTCTACATATCAAATAATTAAATGTATTGCTTAGAGACCCGCTGGAGGACGCTGATAATTACCTTCACTGTTTGTTACTTTACTTTTTTCCCGCTTTGAATGTGTTTTTTCTTCTTTTTCTAAGGCTGTGATTTGTTTTTGTTTTATTATTTAGGTATTTGGAAATAAGGTGTATCCGCGTGTCATTACATATATTAAGTCTTTTTAAAATCAAAAAGGACTTAATATATGTAATGACACGTGGATAAACCTTATATCTAAATACATAAATAACAAAACAAAAACAAATCACAGCTAAAAAAAAAGCACACACACACACACACACACACACACATTCAAAGCGGGGAAAAAAAAGTAAAATGACGAGCACAGTGAAGGTAATTTTCGGCGTCCTCCAGAGGGTCGGCCTTGTGATGGGTGTTCGAACCTGTGATCGCGCCTCCCCGCCTGTCCCCGCCCCAGGCCACTCCAGCAACGCGAGTCACGGAGCCTTGCAACAGTGGACGCACCTCCTGTCTGACTCACTCACACACACACACACACACACACACACGTTAGATCTTGACTCATGAGCTGATTCACCCACACACCCACACATACTCATACACACACACACACACACACACACACACACATTCACACACACAGCGAGCGAAAACAATATACAGGAATGAGAGAGAGAGAGAGAGAGAGAGAGAGAGAGAGAGAGAGAGAGAGAGAGAGAGAGAGAGAGAGAGAGAGAGAGAGAGAGAGAGAGAGAGAGAGAGAGAGAGAGAGAGAGAGAGAGAGACTATACCGTTTTAAAGTGGCAACAGTAATCCCTCGCACGTCACCCTAATTAAAAGAGGAGGAAGGCGCAGAGTCTGGAGAAAAAAAAAAAAAAAAAAGAAAAAAAGAAAGAAAGAAAGAAAAGAAAAGAAAAGAAAGAAAGAAAGAAAGAAAAAAAAGAGAGAAAAAAAAAGAAAACGGAGATGATGATGCTCAAGCGACAAGACAAGATGCGCTAAGAAAGAAAAGAAAAAAGAAAAAAAACTTGATAAATACACACACAAAAAATATTATAGACGGAGTAAAGGTCGCACAATGGAGAGAGAGAGAGAGAGAGAGAGAGAGAGAGAGAGAGAGAGAGAGAGAGAGAGAGAGAGAGAGAGAGAGAGAGAGAGAGAGAGAGAGAAGGTGATAGTATTAAGGGAACACCATTCAGCTTAACTTTAATGTGAGAACTTCAAGTATTAAGACTGGGAATGGGAAAAAAGTGACGTAACAGATGGGAAAAAAAGATAAAGAATGGGAAAAAAAGAATATAAATGCAAAAACAAGTGAAGCATATGGAAAACAACGAGAGAGAGAGAGAGAGAGAGAGAGAGAGAGAGAGAGAGAGAGAGAGAGAGAGAGAGAGAGAGAGAGAGAGAGAGAGAGAGTTGCACTACCTTTAATCACATCAATAGGCTGGTTACCTGAGGCCGTTCGCAACACCTGTCTTGCCTCACCTGTCTCACACCTGACATATGCTAAGGAACCTGATTACACCTGTCCACTCAGGTATGTCCAGTATAGGTAAATTGATTCTCTCTCTCTCTCTCT
>JAPQNM010000011.1:7058161-7098161 GCA_029783475.1 Metacarcinus magister | reverse complement strand
TTCTTCCTCTTCCTCCTGTACTCCTTTCATCTCTTCCTCTCTATTCATCTCCTTCCCTCACCCCATCACGATCTACTCAGTCAATTATCTTCCCTCTTCCTTATTCTCTCCTCATTATTACTTTCCTCCTTATCTTCCTTTCTTCTCCATGAACTCACCTCATTTTTCTGCTTGAAGGCACCAGCACCAACGCAACACAGGATGCACTAAACACACACACACTAGCACACAGGTTATCCCACGCTGCAGTCCCCTTGTAAGTATCTACGTAACACCGCACTCGTGTATGTGTATTTATGTATGTATGTATGTGTGTGTGAGAGACGAGGAACAGCACCGACACGCGTCCTCTCCCACCGGCGTCTGAGTCACGACTGAAAGTGGGCGGGAGTCAGTCAGTCAGGAGGAGGTGGTGGTGGTGGTGGTGGTGTCGGCACTCTTAATCACCTCTCCCCCCCCCTACGCACCTGCCCTCAGCGCCCCCCCATTTCCCCTCCCCCCACAACGCCATTCTAAAGAGGCAGGAACCAAGCGTTGTTCACCTCACAACTTCCATAGACGAACCCAGCATCCTCTCTCCCTCCCTACATCCTCCTCTCCCTTCCTTACTCCCGCCGCCCTTCAGCATCAGTGGAGGAGCTTTAACGCAGCCCTAGTGTCTCCGCGTTAGTTGAGCCGTGGGAGTCGTTCTCTCGCCTTAAACGGTAACTCCCATATTTGTAAAGCGTCGTGGATTTAGCGAGTTTGAAGTCCATGACCCTGTGTGTGTGTGTGTGTGTGTGTGTGTGTGTGTGTGTGTGTGTGTGTGTGTGTGTGTGTGTGTGTGTGTGTTGAAGGATTACTGTCGATCGTCACTTGTTTAACGCACGATTTGGGACTGATAAAACAATAACAACAATAATAATAACAGTAATAAAAACGTTTGGTTGATGAGTGTGTCTGTTACGAGTCTCAACGTTTGTTTAGTGAACGTTTGAATGTAGTTATAATGGATATCTTGAGGAATGAACGACCTTAGATTCTCAAGGTCATTGCAGGTATTGACTGTGTGTATGGATCGCCTGTAAATATCGATAACTCTAGCTGACCGATATATGCTCAGTATCCCTCAGTCAGTCAGTCAGTCAATAAGTGATAAGTTCCACCACCACCACCACCATAACGGAATCTGTCTTTGTGTTTATTGATGTAAAACGATATATTATGCAAGAAAGTAAAAAAAACATTGTGAGATTTTAGTTTTGGTTTAGTTAAGTCACGTTATATTACATTACACACACACACACACATCCTACTACTACTACCAATACTACTACTACTACTACTATTACACACATAAGTATAGGTTCCCATAACCACAATTACTACCTTCCACATCACCCACCTTTACCTTTCCACCCCACGCCCTAAGTATTTCAACTCCCCTGCCAGAACGACTCTCCTCTTCCACCTCCCCATATCACTAACACCCAAACAAGCATTTCCTCCCCATCCAACCTTATCCTCCCCACCACACATCCATCCACATATTCATAGCCAGTCCATGCAGGGTGTCTGGCATTTAGTTAAGCTCCCCATGAAAAAAGTAGAATAGATCCTCCGTTTTCTGTTGTTGATTCCCGTGACGCCCAAGAGGGGATACTAAACTATTAATTCTTTGTCTGACTTAAGTTGGTGTTGAGGAGTGTGTTAAAGGATCGAGATGTTGTTAACTTTGGTATTCAATCTTATAAGTATTGTCTGCCATAGATGCTATATAAAAATAACCGAGAAACAGATCAATATAGACTGATGAAGATATAATTATATATACATACTAAAATTACACCCGAACGAAACATTTAAATAATACATCATATATAAATCGAATAATTATACAAAATACTCATCTGAAAACATTTTTATATAGACATGAAAAAAAAGAAGAAAATAAATAAAATAAAATAAAATAGAATAGAATAGAAAAATAACCAGCTTCGCGCCAGGTTGGTCCTTGTCAGAGTGCAGTGGGCAGGTAATGGGCCAGATGGGAGCCAGGTATCACGGGACTAATGTACACACACCCACATCTCCTGCCTTGCCTTGCCTTGCCTCACACACCTCACAGCACACCGCCTCCCTCCACCCACACCCGTCCCCTTCCACCCACACACCGTCCCCTCCACCCACACACCGTCCCCTTGCACCCACACACCCGTCCCCCACCACCCACATATCCGTCCCCCTCCACCGAACACATGCTGCTCAGGTACTGTTACACTGCCGTTACCTTCATCATCATCACCACCATCTGATCCTGATTCAATGCAACACCTGACTCTTCTTTCTCAATGCAATGAATCATTCACTCCACTCACCAAACCTTCTACTACTACTACTACTACTACTACTACTACTGCTACTACTACTACTACTACTACTACTACTACTACTACTACTACTACAGTCTAAATTTAACCGATGTGCATTTTTCCCCTTGCATTTCTCTACTAGCTACCTACTAAAAATAATAGTTAGTTTAGCACACACACACAAAAAAAGATGCCAGTAAAGAGTTAGAGTATGTATTATGAAGTTATAAGTTTGAATTACAGGAAAATACAGCACACCACTATAGTCCCCTTATCTTTGTAATATCCCTTCCATCCTGTTTGAATATGTCCCTGCACGGTGGGGGAAAGGGAGGATGTGATAAGGTTAGGTTAGGTTAGGATAGGGTAGGGCAGGATAGGTTAGGTTAGGTTAGTTTAGGATGTGATAAGGTGGACAGAATATGGCTGTGTTGGGCTGTGACAAATTAGGTGTTATGGTGAAGGCAAATGTTGAGTTTCCATGCAAGTGTAGGATAAATGATATGGTTCTTGGTGTTCAAAATACATTATCTTTCCTTAATATTTAGTCATTATGCAAGTCTATTTATATCTCATCATTTGTTGTGTACTTCTCTAAGCACACACACACACACACACACACACACACCATTCCAACACAGTTTTTAGGTAATACACATAAATATTCCCGATTCTCTTTCTACTCATCAATTCTGTCAAACCTCATAATGTCAGAGATAGTCGCTTCACACATGACTCACTCCTAACATTTCCTACTCATAGATAACCTGTAATTTTTTTCCTATTTTAGATTAAGTTAACATGTTGTAATACTATATGGAGTCTGAGTGGGTTGTGGCTGATTCACTGTTATCAATAATTATTTTCTATTCATATAAAGTTAACTATTGCAAAGATAATATTGATTTTATATTCTTCTATATTTTCATTAGACTAACAGATAAAGGAAGTGGAGGACGGAAAATATCCACTATCGACTCCACATAAATTTCATATAATACACAATAATTTCCCATTTAAACAAACATGAATCTAAATAATAAATAATAAAAAATAAAACATAAATTCTGGAACAACACAGGTAATGTAAGGACTCCAATGAATGATATAGTGATAATTGATGTTAGAAATGTTTGTAATGTCATGCTTATCATACTACAATAACCTAGTGTGTGTGTGTGTGTGTGTGCTGTTATAGTTAAGGGTGAGTGTTTAATTAGTTTCACATTCATAACCACGTATTTGTTTTGTTGAGACACGGTTAGGAGTGAACATGAATATCTACTGGAAGAGTGAAACAGAAAACTTAACAAGACAACACACCAAGACAAGACAAGACAAGAAAACAAAGACACAAACTCAACATTTTAAGCATAAATTAATAAACACACACACACACACACACACACAGAGGAGAAAGTCACATTTAGTCAATAACACGTTTCTAAAAGTTATATAAAAAAAAACGTAATCTTGTATGCAATAATATGAACAAAAAAAAAAGTCATAATATTACCCAGTGCTTTCGATAAATGATGGTAAGTATTAATTAAGTGCACAGGAGCTGCCTTGTGTAGGTCAACTGTCCTATGATACACACATAGTGGTAATCAATATAAATGTGTGATGAACTCTGCCTAAATACCAACTCAAAAGCATTCAGAACCTAACACTCATGACTCACTAAACAGGAAATACCCATTCAGACACACCCAAAACACCAATAAAACATAAAAACAATAATAATCTTTCGTACTGGATCATAAATATATATCCACGATAATACATAGCCTTTATAATTACCCCAAACTAAATTATATAGGGCGTGTGCATACTTCTATCCCTTCCCGAAAACGATATTCCTAAAAAACATATGACAATCTGGAGTCTTGCACATCCCACCAGCAGCTGATATACATACCACAAAGGGCTAGACTGAGAGGTGCAAATAACATACAAATAACTTATATATTAGAAATGAAATCAATACCAATGCACATCAACACGTTTACCATTATTTGCCTACAGTCACACCCTAGCCACGTAATATAAACACGATCATTATTCATCACCATTAGAATGAGCTTGTATCTACACCTTATCCAAACCTCACATCACCCGAAAAACCTATCATTCCTAAGATAAAAACCACGAACAATTATCATTACTCATTAATATTCACCATTATTAAATTATCTATCCTTACTCATCACCCTTGGAATGTGGCTCAACGAACACCACACACAAGCCTCACCACACCTATACTTACTCATCACCTTCACAAAAACAACAAATTATCACATACTAACATAAAGAAACGTGAGTAATTAATAAAACATCAACACCACTAACATCTGACACTTGCAACCACTTAAGACGAGGAGGTGGAGAAAACGCCCACACTCCACTTAAGCCCCTCCACTTCAACCTCACGCCCACCACATGTCACTTCACGCCCATCCACCCTTTCTATATACCCAGTGTGTTAGTCTACCTCACCTTGATGCAGTAGGGAGGTGAGTAAGTGGTGAGGTGGAGGGTGGAGCGGGGTGGATCGCAAGGTAAACAAGGCAGAATGGCGGCCACTTGATAAACACGTGAGGCTCGGCAAGCGTGATGACACTTACTAATGCTTCAAACTTCAAACTAAGACAGGAAAGGTAAACTATATCCTGTATCTACATAATTTTCCGTGATATTTATATATACGATAATATTACACGTCACTTATTTGGCTTTGTATACATAAAATATAGAGATGGGATGTATTGTAGATATTTTAAATAGTTCCATATTATTTGTTTATTTTTATGTGTTGGATTTATTAGTGTTGATTTGTGATTGGGTTATTGTTTGTTAAGTTAGTGCCAGAGTGCCATTGGTGTCGCCAGTTCGAACCCCGCCAGACAGTAACACCAAGATGGCCGCCCTCGAGAGGCCGCTGCTCGACACCACTTCCAAAAACCAGAGTAAGTGTCGCTGTAACACCATTAATAACCACACCATTCACACACAAGATACATAATAACACCTTTAACAAGTACAACTACATAACACGTAATCATTGTAGTTAAAAGTACAAAATAACAGTACATTCCTAACCTACTAAACACTGAGCTACCGAGCAATCCTTCTGTTTAGCCTCCATGTAATAATCAAAAACAGGTTAAATATCACCTTTTTCCCTGTTTTCTAGATGGTTTCAATGTATTAATAGTCCAGTTTTAACACCAAGGCGTCTAGTCATTTCTGGTGGTCAGGTCACGGGCTGGGGTCTTGCTTGGGGTCAGGTCACAGGGCTGGAATGGGAGACTATCTTGTTTTATAATTATTACAGGTAGTTAATTAGTTTAGGGTAATTAAGTGTGGGTTATTAGGGTATTTAATTGGTTCAGGGTGATTAGGTTTAGGTAGTTAGGGTGAACTAGGTGTGTGTGTCACCCTTAGGATCTGTTAGGCACCTCTAATTGATGTGTTAATTGGTTACCTGTGTGTGTTACCTGTGTGTGTTTTCCTCAGGTGTAATGTGTGTGTGTGTGTGTGTGTGTGTGTGTGTGTTTTATCATTTAATTCAAGAAGGGAAAGGTTTAGAAATACGAGATATAGTTCATGTTTGTGATTAATAGTGTGTGTTAATGATGTATGGAAATTAATTGTGTGTGTGTGTGTGTGTGTGTGTGTGTGGTGTGTGTGTGTGTCAGAGGATGGTAAAATGACTCTCCCATAACTGTTAGAATTTTGAAGTTTGGTTTTCATGGTAATATTTTTTTTATATTTGCTGATCTAGTAGTTTAATATTTACGATGACGAGATTATAGTTTGAAATTATTATGGATTTATTATTAGAAGACTCCTAGATTCCAAATTATACCTAAAATTTTCATCTTAAACGAAAAAAAAATCATTATAATATCTTAACTATAGCTGTCAGAGATACTCGACTTATTTCGTAAAGATTTTCAACTGATTTCTAGCTCAGCGCATTGTTCCCAGTATGTAACGATGGGTGTACTGTGAGTGTACTGTCGGTAGTTTGACCTAGTATAGTCGTTCCCTCTCATGGTTAAGTTGATGTAAAGTTATTAAAAGACACGGCATTACATTACGACATATTAGTTTTGTAGTTCCGGGTAAGATGAATTATCGGTGTGATGTAGAATTCTGAAACACTGACAGATGAACGAGACGAAACTGCATCAAGTGAATTAATATCTCCACATCTTTCTTCCTTCTCCCTCCTCCCGTGACTCCATTTTCCTTACAATTTCTTCCCTTCACTAGTCTATCTCTATCGCATTGTTAAGACTTGCTGGCGTCTAAAATCTAAATAGGGTTGCAGTCCCTTCTATATTTACACCTGTTCGTCATATCCTAATTATTTGTATCCAGACTCGCATCCTAATCAGCTTTAAAATATATTGCGTCAACCTGATTTGAATCACTATATTTCAGATGATGATGGGGGAAGCACACCTACTACCCTTCCCCTCACCTCACCCACCGGCACCACCACCACCACCACCACCACAACTACCACCACCACCGGCACCACTACCACCACCACTGCCACCACCACCACCACCGCCACCACCACCAGCACAGCATGGCAGATGGAGGTGTTGATGGAGAGGCTCCGTAGCAAGGCTGGTGGTTTCCGATCCTTAATGGAGTCGGCGAAGGGGATCAAACAAGCCATAATGGTACGGTACACAATTATTATTATTATTATTATTATTATTATTATTATTATTAAACATTTATTAGTGATTCATTTTGCACCACAGAAACTAAAAATAACGCTTATATAACTTTTTCCAGTGTTCAATATTCTTCGTTCAAACAGTTTATATAAAAGTCAACATTTCCAACCTTGTAACTAGCTATGCAATGGTCTAGATGTGCTGTCTAAGGAATGAGGAGCTAACTAGGGAATTGATTACAGAAAAAACAGCACCTGCTTGACCCGGGGGAGCGTGCAAGCCTTGGTAGCTGCCTTGATACCTTGCAGAAGAACATCAAGGTCACCTCCCTCTCAGCCATGGTGGAGAGGCTGGAGGCAACGGCCAGGCAGCTTGGGTGTGTACGCTGGATTCACACACACACATTCACACATTCATTTATCATTTATTTATAGTGTTTATACATCTTATAGTAGCAGGATATTTTTTTATTTACATATTTTTGTTCCTTATTAGAAATCTTTAGGATATGGAAGACTTGATATATATTTTTATTTATTTTTTTTTATTGTGATTGATGTGACGATGAGCATTGTTTTTCCTGCAGACTCAAGTTCACGGCGGGGACATCAGGGTCGGAGGTGTTTGTGTCGTGTGATATGTTCTATGTGGAGGTGCTGCTCGAGCCCGACGGTCGAGTACGAGACGTGAAGGTGGAGCTGGCGGGGGACCAGAGCACTCATGAAGGCCTGGTGAGCTGTGTGTGTGTCTGTCTGTCTGTCTGTACAAACTTTATGAAACAGAACTACATTTATAACCTTACTCATGTTGCCTTGGCATTTCTCTCTGTCTTTCTTTCTTATAAGGGAAGGTTTAGTTTCAAATATACAAATTGTCCAGTAAATTTCCAGCACTACACACGTCTGAACCCCACTATTTATTTTGTAGTGTAAGTGTGGGTAGTGTGTATGTGTGTGTTGTCCCTGTATAGTGTTGATAGTGTTAGGTGTTGATTGATGGTGAGGTGGTGTTCCAGTCTTCACCCGAGCTGATGGAGTGCTTGAGCCGAGGGGATTTTGCAGACTTCACAGCCCACCTAGAGGGTTTCACTTCCATATACCAGTTGAACGCTGATAAGAAGAGCAAAAGTAAAGCATTCCAGGCACTGCAGGTTGGTACTGGCACCTTACTGTGGAATTGATTGATAAATAATTGGTTAAATAGATATAGGATGGGATAAGATGTTCAAAGCTATTTTAATCCTTTTCTTCCCTATGTTGCAGAGCTTTTAGACTAGTATTAGTATGTTTATAAGATACTCAAAGTCATTTTAATGCCTTCCTTCCCTGTGTTTCCAGGCCTTGGAGACTGACCTCACCAAGCTGTTTGAGTTGGCACAGGAGACCATCACAGACCCTTACAAGTTGGTTCTCAAATCCCCCGTTGGGTTGCTGCAGCGCCGGAAAGGAGGTGGGTGAAGCCCCTTGTGTTGTGTGGAACTTACCAGACTCCCTGTGACTTCTGGTATCTATTGTATGAAGCTTACCAGACTACCTATGACTTCTGGTATCTATTGTATGGAACTTACCGGGCTATCTTGTACTCAAAACTCTGACTTCTGGTATCTATTGTGTGTAGCTTACCAGACTCCCTTGTACTGACTTCTGGTGTCTATTGTATTTCCTGGGGTTGAACATGCTTCTTTTCGTCCAAAATAAGTTTGAAAAGTTTTTAAATGCATCTTTGACACTGAAGGTTACATTACTGAATTTATTATTATTATTTTTCTTCTTCACATTGGAATGGTACTGGCCAAAGGCAAACAAAAATATGTTGAGAAAAAATATCCCGCTTGTCGCCAGCTATTACATTAGTGAAGGTAACATCAGTGGTCGTGGGGGGGGCGGGGGGGAGGTCTGGTCTGGTTTGGTTTGGTTTGACATGTTAATTGTGTTCGTGTGCAATTTTGAAGAAATAGAACACTGAAATATTCTCCTTTTATTTTATTTTGATTGAATATTGGTATTGTATTGTTTGGTTTGGTTTGTGTTGTGGTAATGTGAAGCTTAACCACACACTCCCTCTGCTTTGTGCTTGTGATCGGCCGCTAGTCAGTAGAGATGAACAAACTGTGGGACTACCACTGCACTGTCCTTGTGGTGGTGGTGGTGTTATTAGACTGCACTGTACCTGGGCTCATGTTTTTATTCCACTCAAACCACAAATTTATGTTTTATATAAGGAAATAAAATTTTTTTTGTAAAATTAACATCTTTGACTAATGTGTCATAACTGTGTTTGTGTGGAAGTAATAAAACACTTCCCCAAGTCTCTGAACAACCCACAAAACATCTTAGTACAATTGGTGAAGGTCAGGATATTATTCATGTTTATTCTATATTCCAAAATATAGCAAATGAAAATGGGTTGCGTCTTCGACACCGCTGCGTCCTCGACGCCAAGAAATATGGTAATTTATTCCCTCGTGCAACTATTGATATAATCATCATGTCTTGTTGAGAGTATTTATTGGTGCAATATTATATTTATTGTGCAGATATCATGAGGTTCAGTGTTGATATGAAGAGTGTTTTGGTGTGAACCTGAGTGTTTATCATTTCAGGCCCATCATACTGATGCTGTTGTCTTGATCAACAGGATCAAATCAGCATTATAAAAGCTGTACTAAGATAGAAATAACATCGTTGGGAGGGAGTAATTTTAAAGTTGTATTTTGAGTTAAATCATCACACTAAATTGTACCAACATATTTATCTACTAACCTGAGTCCTGTCCATTCCTGTCTACCTCACCTGGTGCTCAGTACACTCAGTATTCCCTGTTAGTCAATGAGGCTTGACTAGGTCCCTCTGCAGGCCCTGTACAACCCTTCATCGTGCCCTTCTTTCCCCAGGTCACGCCATGCGCCTCGTGTACTTTGTGTCGCCGTATGAGCTGCTGGACGTGGCTGCCGGGCGTGCCGTCACCCTCACCACGGACACTCCACACTCCCGGGACCTGTCACACTACGTCACAGTCAACATTGAGGCGTCTAACTCACACAAGCTGCAGACCACCACACTCATGCTCATCACAAAGCAGGCCAATGGGAAAAAGTATGTATATCTATATCTCTCTCTATCTCTCTCTCTCTCTTTTTTTTTTCTCTCACTCTCTCTCTTTCTCTTTTTTTTTTTCTCTCGCACTGTCTCTCTTTGCATTTGCATTTCACTTAGTAATTTCATTGGATTTTTACACTTATTTATGTATTTATTCATATTTTCAGTGTTTACATTTTTTAACATAGCTATCAATGTATAAGAGAACACAGCTAGCTATCCATCAGTCACCAGCCTCTCAGCACAACTATTACTAACCTTACCTTCTCTCCTTCTCTCCCTCCTCTCCACAGGCTTCCATCCTTCTCCGGCCTCACCACAGACAACAGCATGACCCTGCCTGCCTGCTTCTCCCTCAAGCTGCAGCGACCCATGCCTGTGTCCCTGGCCTTACTGCAGCGCATCAACGAGGTCACCGGCCTAGAGTGTGCTGACCCCACCAATCAGCAGTCCCTCATCCCCCTCATCATACAGCAGTCAGCAGACACCCTCTCGGAGTGTAACAGCAACCGTGGCCTCTTTGTGGTGGGTGCCTCAAACATTGTATTTATTATGTATATATATTGTTTTCTTTTTTAGCAGTGTGATGGTGTAAGTGTTAGTGTATTCAGATGGCAGTGGTGTTGGGTTTGAATCCTGAGTTAAGTATTAGTTTAACAGTTTGGCTTCCATGCTAATGCTAAAATGGACCTCCAACCCTTGCTTCTATTTTCTCCTACAGGGTTTAGCGACAAGCAGGATTTTTTAATTTTATGTATTTTTGTTGTCCCTTAGTCAGTACACTTTTAATTTATATATTAAAAAAAAAAAAATGCTGTAGCTCCTGATTACTTAGTAGAAAAGAGGTATGGGACATTAGCCGAGGAGTTGTGACCTTGCATTCCCTGCCTTCCTGTGTACGTGTGTGTGCATGTGTGTGTGTGTTTTAGAGTGGTGTTAGTATGTATTATCACGTGGTATTGGTGAGTGTATGTCAAACTATAACTCAAGTATTCAGTGTTTACAAGTTCATTTCATGGCTGTTAGTGTGGATAAAGGATGAATAACTTTGACTTCTACACTCAATAATGTCATGCCAGGTGTGAATATAAATGTACAAACAGCTTCATGGTATTAAATATTATTATTGATGTATAAATATCACAATGTTTACAATATACAAACACTTATTAACACCATAAACAGTAAGCATATATTAGGTTAGCTTAACATAACCTAACCTAACCTAACCTAACCTAACCCCCCCTACAGACATTACCTGACCAGCAGCACTGTTACTTCATGACGAGTGCTGGTGAGCTGCCGGGGGTGATGGTGAGCTGTGTGCCCTTCACTCACCCCACACACATCACCAGTATACTCATGTGTCTCAGAGCGCAGGCCGCCTTCAACGCACTCATTGCATCATGTGTGCGTCCTGCCAGCAAGCAAGGTGAGTCCCAGCCTTCACTAACTGTATGGTGTCCTTATTTATGGTTCTGTTATCTATGGTTCCTTATCTATGGTTTCCTTATGGCATCCTGTGTGTTGCTAGTTGTGTGTTTTTTTCTTTTTCTTTTTTTCTTTCTTTTTTTCTTCATTAGATATTCCTGCATCCTCTCCTCTTCCCTTCGCTAACTCTATGGTTCTATTTGTGTTTATTTATTAGTTCGTTTATTATTTACTGTTTATTTTTTTAGGGTGCAAGGTGTTATAGTTGGTCTTGTATGGTTTGGGATCGTTGCGTTTATATATATACTTCTATCAAAGGCTTAGGTATAGCTTATAATAAAAAAAAGTTGAATGCTGTATGTGTGTATGTATGTATGTATGCAAATTCACACACCACTGAGCTATTGAAATCATCCCCACACAAGAATCACCACAAGTCTTACAAAAAGTATATAGTAGTATCAACAACACAACCTATTTCATCACAGATTTTATTTATTTATTTATTTATTCATATTTATTTTATTCATTTCCTCACAGATTTGGACTCGGCATACATATTTGAGGTGACAGCAGCCAGTCACGAGTACATCTCCGTCACCTTTGAACACCCACAAGAGGAGAGCACAGCCACCGCAGAGATTGACCTCACTGACCTATGTAATGCCCGGTGTCGCCTCCATACCCTGACCCCTGACCCTGGCTTCTGTTCTGAGGAGTATGTCACTAAGGTTTTGCAAAGGTGAGGACCAATGCTTTTAAATTAATCCTACCATGACACAGTGCAATGGGTTAAAATGTCTAGTTATGTCTCCTTACCTTCCCTGGGCACACATTTTTTTATTATTATTTTTCTTCATAGAGTTGTTTGTTTCAGGTGTATGTCCATCCCGGTAACGATGCGTGCAGTGATGAGGAAGGTGGCCAAGGAGGAGCGCAAAGATGCAGTCATGAGCGGGGACTCAGCCGTCATGATGGGCAGCGGGAAACTCAACTCAGACTTCAACCAAAACACTAAATTTCTCCTCAACGAGTATGATAAGCTGGGCATGCGGAGGGACCAGCTGATGGCTCCCCACGTCACTAACCTCAACAATGTGGTTACTAACACCTCCCACAACTACTACAACACACCATTCCCCCCCGGCCAGCAGACAGGGAGCGGGGACACCACCACCACCAATCCCCTGGCTGCCCTGGGGAATGCCGTGCAGGAGGCTGGCACTCCCCTAGGGTACGGTGCCCTGCTGGGAGCTATGGGTCACAAGCCGGGCCTCAGCCAGCCTTTTTTAGGTGAGGTCAAGTCAGCAAAAGTCAGAAAGAAAAAGAGCGTTGCAGACTCGGACCGCAAGAGCCCCAAGTACATAGAGGACGTGATTGACCTGGACGACCGCAGCTCTGACTCCTGCCAGAGCGATGCCTTGGCCAGCCTGATGGATATTAAACAAAGGGACATCAAAGTAGAGAAGGTCCCAAACATCTTGAACAAGCGACGGTCCTCTAATGATGGCGGCACCACGGATATCGTCACCAGCGACTTAGCGGCACTGAGGGAACAGGTCTACGGTGCCGCCTCTGCTGCCAACTACGCCAAGATCAACTCCTACTCCATCAAGGACAACAAGGACATCAAGAAGGTGAAGAAGCCAAGGACGGACGGACATGACTCCCGCAAGTCGCCTATCGTCCTTGATCTGACTGAAGCCGAGACCTCCAATAAAAAGTCAGGTAGCGGAGGCAGCAGCAGTAGTCACAGCTCCTCGGCATCCCTCAGCGCAGCACTACTCAAGAGGCCGGGTATAGAGATCATACCCATCCCGGGCAGTAACACACCCATCTCCATCCCTTCATCCATCACTGTCACTCCCGTACTCAAATCCGGCGACGACAAATACAAAGATAAAAAGGAAAGGAGAGATAAGAAAGATCTAGACAGGAAGGACAAGAAGAGAAAACGTGATGACTCCCCGAGCAACAACGCCTCAAGTAGTGGTGGTGGTGGTAGCAGCAACAGTAGTAGTAGCAGTAGCAGCAGTAAAGCAGCTAAGGTTCAGATCATCAGCAGTGGCCTCAAACACTCCTCTATCTCTTACAAGGGGGAGAGTGGGAGCAAGTCAGGGCTGTCGGGCATAACAGTGAAGCCCAGTACCCCGCCCTACCAGTCCCCTTCTAAAAAGCCTTCCCTCTCCCCTAGCATATCAAAATCCGTGCTGCCTAGTAAGGTCTCCGTCAGCCCTACACACAAGCCCAACAAAGTGATATACAGTCCAACTCAAAGCAGCAGTCAGAGCTCATCACCTAAGGGAAGGAGCAGCCCAAAGCCCTCTAGCGGCAGCCCAAAGCATCCTAGCATGTCCCCTAAACACACTAGCCTAGGAAAGCCCAGCATGACCCAGCTCAAGTCTGCTTCACCTACTTTTTCCAAACCTTCCCTCTCCCCCAAACTCAAAACCAAAGAGAAGGAGAGGAGTTCCAGCTCAAGCCCTTCTCGTCCTGGTGGTTCTAGTTCATCATCATCATCATCATCCGCTATACCATCATCATCATCATCATCGTCATCGTCGTCATTATCCACCACCTCCTCCTCCAATGTTTCATCCTCGTCGTCGTCTGTTTCATCGTCATCGTTATCGTCGTCGTCATCGTTATCGTCATCCACCTCCACCACACCATCTTCTTTGTCATTGTCATCATCATCGTCATCGTCATTACCAGTATCGTCATCATCAGTAACAGTCACGGCAGCGACTGTAACCACCACTGCTACCACCACCACTACTACCACCACTACCACCACCTCATCCACCACTACCACCTCCTCTTCCTCCTCATCCACATCCTCCTCCACTTCATCCTCCAGCTCCACAGTTACCAAACCAAAGGTGTCTTCCTCATCCTCCTCATCTTCAAACTCTTCTTCCTCATCTTCAAACGCATCAGTAGTCAGTGAGAAGATAAAAAATGGACTGAGTGATGCTCTCACCATCACTAAAGTTTCAACCGGAGAGTCGTCCTCCTCCTCCTCCCTTGCTTCATCCTTCCTAGCGGCCACCCAGCCCCACACAGCACCAGCCTCACTCGATGACAAGCCTCCAATCTTCTCCCTTGACAAGGCAAAAGCTTCCCCACCAAAAAATAGAAAAGGACCAAGTTTGTCAGACATTGTAGACAAGCTGAGAGTTGGCGCCGGCAACACCTCCGATGCCGTCACTATCATTGAGAAGAACGACAAGGGCCAGAAGGACTCCTCCAAGGGCGATGGCACGGAAAACAAGAAGGAGGGAGACAAGAAGACTGAATTTACCGTCAAGCCTTCAACTGGGGGTCTAAAGTTGACAATAAATAAAACTAAGAAAGATGGAAGTTTATCAAAGTCGTCGTCCAGCTCTCCCAAAGCTTCTGTGTCTAAGTCTCCGTCAGGTCTGAAGCCAGGTGTGGTGAGTGGTCCGGCCTCCAAGAAACTGTTAGTGTCAAGTTTACCACCCATTCCAAAGTTACCGAGGTCGTCAATGTCTAATGTTACGGCCACTGCTGTCTCCCCACTGGGCACCACCCTTCCTGGGGCTCATTCCAGTCCTCTGCAGTACCAGCGTGAAAGAAGTAAGGAGAAGGAGAAGGATCGGGTTAATTCTGCGGACAGAATCAAACCCAAAGATAACTCTCCTATTAAGTCTCTCAGCTCCCTTTCCTCTGAGACCAAGAAGGAAAGTTTGTTGGTGAAGAATCCAAGTTCAAAACAGACTCCCAAGGAAGACCACAGCCTAAATCAGGGGTTGAGCCACAGGAAACTAGAGTCATCAGATAGCACAGACAAACCCAACAAAGCTGTCACTGATTCCCGTGTTGACAAGCTGGAAAAGCCCACCCCCATGAAGGCTGAGGCAGACTCCACACTAGGCTCCATGGCTGAGTCCACACTAAGTAAGATTGTTGACACTTTCATGGAGAAGACCAGCACCAGCACCTCTAGCGGCAGCAGCAGTAGTCTCACAAATGACTCCTCCACCACCAGCACCCCTACCCTTCCATCTGCTGCTCCCTCCTCCTCCAGTGACCTCATACATTCACAGGACACCTTCCCGCCACCACAGTTCAAGCCAAACAAGGAGGTGAAAGAGGACACCAAGACCAAGCCAGAGCCCTTACTGCCCTCCTATCGGCCACCTGTGACCTCCAGTAGCAGTGGAGGGAGTGTGGACCACCTCTTGGCTGACCCCATTCCACCTCCACTGCCACCTCCACCACCACCACCACCTCCACCACCCTCCACCACCACCTCCTCCACAGTGAGTACACCAGCAATATCACCTCTGCGTCAGCCTGCCCTCCACCCACCCACCTCTAAGGGCGTGGAGACCAAGGAGCAAGGGAGTGTTGTCAATCAGGAACTTGTGGCTGAGAAATCCAAGCTGCCAGAAAGTCTATCTTCCACCATCTCCAGTTCCCAGCCTCCCACCTTACCAGGCCTAGGCTACCCCTCCTCTCCTTCAGTCTCCATCAAGATTGTGAAGTCTCCCGCCCCTGTGCCTTCCCCCCTCAACATGATCTCTCCACACTCCGTTGCCTCCCAGCCCTCGCCCTGCATCATTGACGACGAGTTGATGGACGAGGCACTGATGGGCACTCGTAAGTAGTGGTGCCAAACACTCCCCGTGCCTGCGTCTGGGCACTCAGAGGAGGGGGCGGCCCGGCACTGGGCCTCACCTGATGACAAAGTTGTGAATGATGTATTATTTATTTATTTGTGAGTGAGATGGCTGATGTATAAAGTGCGGCATAATGTGTTTGTACAAAAAACTACACTTGGCTCTGGTTTGTGATGCAGTTCACATTCATTGTTGTAACCATTTATTCCATCTGCTGATTGCAGAACTAGCAGTATTTGGTGCCGTTTTCACAGGATGCCTCTATGCTTTTATCAAGAAAGTTGGCAATGTACAGTGTAAAGAAACATTAAAGTCAAGGACAAAAATCACTGTAAGTGTTCATATTGTACATCCCTTAATTTTTCCTGGATTCTCATTTTTTACAAGGAATTTGTATAAATATTACATTCCTGAAGCTGAATCTGTTTTATAATGCTTAGAGCAGCTGTTTGTGTGTACCTATTGCAGAATATTAAATGTTGATCATTGTACAGTTTATCATTTTCTGTTCTTACAGAAGCAAATATAACTTGTGGAGGGACATGGAAGTAGTGTGTTTAGCAATCATTGTTATTATATTTATTATGTTTTAGTAGTGATAATTGATTTAATAAAGCTGAGTGGTCGTTAGGAATCATTAAGGGTTAGTTTGGCCAACATGCAGATTGTATGGATCAAAAAAAAAAAAAAACCAGGCTATATCAAATCCTATCGAGTTGAAAATGTGTAAGCTTCAAAATAGACTATAGTGTATATACCTTTATAATCTATTTCCGAAGCAAATGATGATGGTGCTTTCTTATTGACTTCTTAGGTTTTTGTTTTACGATCATAAGGTAATAAGTATACATATACATTTTCAGTTATTAAGAATTTGGTTTAAACAGTTATTAAGAAAATACAGGTGGTTAATCAACTAATCTTGACTAATACAAAACATCCACATATTCATACAACCTCAATGAACAAACCTTAAAGCCTGACTGAACTAACAAAGAAAAAAATACATAAATAATAAAGCAAATATAGGAGTACCGTTGGATATATGGAATCACAACGGCAACGGCGGGGAGAAATATAGTAGTCCCGTTAAATATATGGAATCACAACGAGCAGGTGGCTGATGATGATGATGATGTCAGCGGAGCCAGAGCGTCACGTAGTAATGGCGACACCAACACCAGCATGTATCACGGCAGAGCTTTCCGTGCCGGCCGTCCCCTGAGGAGTGAGTGACGGTGGACTTAATTAAGGGGGAAGGGAGATTAAGGGAAGGAGCATTAAATAAACCCTTAATTATAGGGAATTAAGGGCGTGTAGTGTTGTATTAAGGGTGTGATGTGAGGATGGTGGTGTGATTTTATTTATGTCGTATATATGTCTTGTGTTTATATTGATGTGGTTATTAGGGTTTATAATGACACTGTATGATTCACAGGTTGATGTATTAGTGTTGTATTCAAGTGATGTCTAATTGTATGTTAAATGGTGGATTAATATTGAATCCAGAATGTAATGTTGGTTTTTTATTTTTCAACTGGTGGATGAAACAACTTTTTTGGTATTGTTTTACATCTTCACCAGAATGCTCTAGAGGATTCATGGTTATATTTTTTGCATTACCTGATGCATTTTGAGAAGGTTTTCTTTATTACATTTCCGTCGCAAATTCTTAGTTTGTGAGATATTCAATGTTTTGTGAGAGATCTTCTCTTCGAAAAGTAAAGTTTAGTTTGGTTTGAACAAGGTTCTGTTATATGTCAATGTAGGTTAAGGTTTGGTTAATTTAGGTTAGGTTAGGTTGTTTTATAAGCTATCATATGTTCTCTATGACCCAAAGTAGGGAGTTGGACGAGGTGCAGAGGCCATTTTATTTCGTAAACAGATGCCATTATGGTGAAGATGTAAAATTTTACCATATTTTTTTTCAATTTGATTCCGTGCATTGGATTCCTTTCTTTCTGGTGTAATTGTTATGTGTATTACTTGAAGCAAAGTGCTTAGAGATACAGCAGTTGTACCGCGCTGTCATCCGCTATTCATCTGCTATTCCTACAGCCTGTGCCTTATTATTTACCTGGTAAAGCATCTTTCAAGTTATGTTAGGTACAGTTTGGCTCGGTTAGGTTCAGTTATATAAGCTTTTTACCCAAAAGTTAGGCAAGTGCCGTATCTATAAGAAAACAATATGAGGATACGGCACTCGTTAGGTTATGGTCAGATTAGGTTAGGTTAGGTTTGGTTAGGTATGGTTTGGTTCGGTTATATAAGCTTTTTATATCATATTACCCAAAAGTTAGGCACATCGGCTGCGGTACCTGTAAGCACTGCATACCTGAAAATTGTGTCTATTTTTAACTTTACATAACTGAATCTAACCTAACCTATGTGTAAGGAAATGTTAATTGTAATGGTGACTTATTTATTCATTCATTTATTTATTATTTATTTATTAATTTATTTTATTCATTCATTTATTTATTCATTAATTAACTACCTCAACCTTGACACTTTTCAGAACGGCAGGACAGTGAGGATGAGATTCTCCTTGACACTGAGCGAGGTGTGTCCGGGGTGCTTCGGGAGGTGCTGGCGGTGGTCTGTCAGCACAACGGCATCCCAAAGAGTCGGCGTCTAGGCTACCTCAATGCAGCTGTGAGGGCCATAGCAAAGATCCTCGCCCACAACCAGACCAAAAAGTCCCCCTGTGCTGAGGAGGCCAAGGATAATGAAGAGAGAGTGCCGGCCATCCTACAACCAGCGACCTTGGACTTCGGGGAGGAGGAGTTCACGCGAGAGCAGTACTTCAGTCTGTTAGTGGAGTTATTTAATTATTAGTTATTAGTATATATAGAGGTTCTTATATCCGATTTAAGGTTATTTATGTGTATTTTGATGATGATGGAACTATATTTATCTATATAATGTTTTTACAACCTATGAGGAAAGGCTGTTTTTTAATTAATGAGTTTGTTTTAGGTTGGTATGTGTATTGATAGGTTTTTTTTTCTTTCCAGATTACTTAGTGTTGTATTCATGTATGAGGCTATAACTGAACTTGAACTTAGTGTAATGTTATGATAGGCTGAGGTTGGATGTGTAATGTATTGTATTGTAATGTTGTGTGTTCAGGTTAGGTTAGGTTGGATGTGTAATGTATTGTAATGTAATGTTGTGTGTTCAGGTTAGGTTAGGTGTATTGTAATGTAATGTTGTGTGTTCAGGTTGCGATGCTGTCTAGTCCAGGATGGGAGGGAGATCCGTGCTGGTGGTGTGCGTCTGCTGCGCTACCTCATCTTCACCAAGGAGGATGTGCAAGCCCTCGTGGCAGTCAATGTTATACCTCTTATCATCAGGTTAGTGTGATCTTTTATTTATTCTAGATCCTTTCTGTTAATATTTTATACCTTTCCACGTTGCTATAATGTCTCATCTATATTTTGTGATATATACTTTGAGTAGTTTGATTTCTTGCTATTGTGATTTAAAAAATTTTTGAATTTTTAAAATATTTTTTTACATTAAAAGGGTATTGGCGAAAGGACAACAAAAATATGTTAAAAATAATCCCGCATGAATTACTTTTTTTGTGTGCGTTCACCTTTATGTTGATTGAGTTTGTTTGGTGCAGGTGTATGGACATCATGCTGGACAACCAGGTGGAGCGTGTCCAGGCACTCAGGTTTGCCCGCCGCCTCCTGATGGTGGCGCCAGACTGCTTCCCTGTGTCCCTGGCACGCTGCCTGGTGGCCATCGCACGGGACGGGGCCAAGGAGAGGGACAGACTTCTCAGATCAGCTCTGGCAACCCTCAATGAAATGGGTGTGTGTCACTATATGAGACAGACGTTGTGTGTGTATATATTTTGTGTGTTCTACTACTATTAGTTCAAAGCAGTGGTATGAGTCACCTTCAAGGTTGTTGAGGAGTCACTCTAAGGTGCTCCATACAACATTGTTATCATGTACATTTTTTGTAGCTTGTTTTGTCACTTTGCAGCCATACTAAACACCCGAGTGTTTGTGGAGTGTGGTGGTGTGGGTGTAGTGCTGCACAATGTCCTGGACTGTGCCATGCCACGCATCAACGAGGCACTGCTCGGGGCCATCCTCTACCTCCTCAACACACCACAGTGGCGGCCACACTGTGCTCAGCTGCACCAGATCCTGGCACCTTTCTCAGACTTCAACTACAAACACACCAGCTATGATCTCGAGTACTACAGCAGAAGGTACGGTGGGCCAGGAAGTGTTCTTACAAATACAGTAATCTCTCAATTATCCGTGGTATAGCAGCCGAGAACGTGACGGATAACGTCCAAAGACGGATAATGCAACACTACCCCCCGGAGGACCCCCACTTTTGTATCCCTTACCTGTGGCGCCGGTAGGCTTAATGGAGGTCTTAGATGGTCGGCTGTACACTGTTACACTGTACAGTACTCTCAAGAGGATCATGCTTCATTAGTCATGTGCATACGGTGTAAGCATAACTGGCAAAAAGAAGGATCGTGCATTTTTTTTTATTTATTTATTTGTTTTACATCAAAAGGGCACAGGATCGTGAGACGGATAACGTCGCACGACGGATATCTCAAAGATGGATAATCAAAAGATTACTGTACATACTATGGAAGGTTTTCCAATAATGAAGTTGAACATGGAATATGTGAAAGATGTTTTATAAGGTTTTCATGATTGTTGGGTAATATTTATGATGTTTTGGTGATAATTGTTGGTTGTAAAGTTATCATGTTTCCCTTTGATGGTGTTCCCAAAGTGAGGAGCGTGAGCTTCGTACTCAGGCAGCTAAGCTGGCAGTGTTGGTGTGTCTGCGCAGCTGGCCGGGTCTGGTAGCTCTGTGTCAGCCTAACACTGCTGCCCTCAAGTCACTGGTGGCTCTGCTCTACCCAAACCACGAAGAAACCAGGGTAGGCATCAACCACCTAACCACTCACCTGTTGGAGGAGACAGATCTTTTGTGAATATTGTTTTATTTATATTTTAAACATCTATCAATCTATTCATCAGGCATTTATCCTGTTCAGGGAGTAGCCCAGACAAGACGTGCATATACTCACCCATGCACATATACATACATACTCCTCACTGAGCTCCTAGATCCCCATAGAAGAGAAGTACTCCCCAAACAAAGTGTGTCAGGTCACTCACACAAATGGGGATGAGGAGGGGGGGGTCGTATCCACAAAAAGGATGTAAGCTGTTTGTGTTTACTTAATTGTGTAATACTTTCTTTAACATCGACCTATTTCAGAAAGGTGTGATTGAGCTGCTGTATGAGTTGTTCCGAGTCCCTCTAATTGACTGGATGGGAGACTATGATGAGGCGCTGGCTAACTACAAGACTCTCTCCGCCTCCGACACTGACCTCTGGAGACTGCATGAAAGTTTTGTAGCAGCGGAGGCACGAGCCATCTTGCCACACATAGCTAAGTACAGGTGAATATACTGCAAACTGTGATGATATATTATAGTGTGTTATCTTATCTAACTCTGATGTCGGTTACTGAAAGCTTATCCCCTAAAACAATACCAATGACCGGATTTTAAAATATTTCATCAATCTTCCTTTCACTCTTAACATCCTTCCATCTATATCTTACTTCATTCCCTTTGCTGCTCACATTTATTCCCCATTCTCTCTCATCTCCTTAACTTTATTCCAATATAACCATTTATCCTCCATATATACTTACTTTCCATGTTGTAATCTCCCAAGAATTTTGATCCTCTCTTTTCCTCTCTTCTATCACACTTTACATTGATTAATAATTTCTTACATACATCCTTTCCTCTTCCTCAGGCCCAATGTCATCCAGAACCACTTGGCGCTAGTCCTGTATACTTTAATGTGCGTTGACTTGTTTCCTGCCTTGTGTGAGGTGATTGTGTCCAGTTCTGCCCAGCTGTCAGTGAGGACCACGCTGCTGCTGGGTGAGTGTGTACAGGTGTAGAGATACAGGTGTAGAGGGCTGTATATATTCTTTTTAATGGAAGGGGACGTGTATGTATATCAACTTTTATTCATGTGTACTTTTTTTAGAGGTTTCAAGTGATATCAAGCCTGTTTTCTATGTATCTTCCATGAATATTCTCATGAAATGTATCAGTGCTATTTAGTTTCAGAAAGTTCATCGGGATTTCAAGTGTAATAATATGAAGTCTGTTTTCTATCTAGGTGAGCTGCTGCACCAGGCTAACCAGAACCTGCCGGGAGAGTGTGGGTCCTTGTCACACTGTCTGCCCTTACTGCTGGAGCGTGCAGCTGGTAGTGATGCCTTGCAGAGGATGCGCGCCACACAGGCCATCACAGCGCTGCTCATGCTGTCACGTTCAAAACTCAGTGCCGCCTGCAGCAACCCCATCTCTGTCTACTTGGCACAGATCATTAACTCGGCACCCAAGTCAAAGGAGGCGGCACCCAAGAGGTTCAGTGAAGCCAATAATGCCAGACTCAGTAAGGTGAGGTGGGCCGAGGCTGGATGGATTTGGGGAGTCAAGTAATGATAGATAACACAAATGAATAAAAATCCTTTGTATAATAATGATGTAATTGGTTTTTCTTTCAATACGTATCTTGTCCCATTTATGACGGAGGCGTTTATCACAATTTTTGGTAACGGTGCAGTGGCTTGGGAAGGACCACGACGAGCTCATCAACCAGACCATGAAGGACTCACATGTACTCATCGGCGGGCAGGACCCTCACACCTGGAAGTGGGAACTCATCATACCTATACTCAGGGTGAGACTCATTACACATACTCATAACACATACTCATACTCACAAGCAATTTGGTGTTCAGTCCTACCACTTGATTTTATTATATAACTCCCTTGTATTCTGAAGTTACCTATTATCATTACTTTATTGTGTTCTGTGTGGAGTCTCAATGAAACTTTTACCGTGCACAGTGGCCGTCGCTGTCGCTGCATCGGCTGGAGGAGAGTAACTACCGTCTCTTTGTGAAGCGCGTCCTGTACTTCTATAAGCCCAGCGCCAACCTCTACTCCAATGTTGACCTCACCCACCACCAAGCACAAGTTTATGCTCAAACACTGCTGCATTTCTGTGACTTCCTTCTTGGTGCTCCAGAGGTAATGGTCGTTTAAGTCTATTTTTACATTACGATTAATATTAGTTTGGTGTAGAATTGTTTTATAGTCAATTTCGTATTTTTTCTTATTGATTTGTTGTTGTATTTCACTCTAGTTGTTGTAATATTTTGTTTATTTTTGTTACAGGATGAATGTATTAAGTACTTAGAAGAATTACTAGTGGATATCAGCACTCACTTGTCGTCTGTGTTGTGTGAGCGTCCTCCCCATGATGTAGTGATGTCACCCTCCCACCTCAACACCACCACGGCACAGTACTACTTCCTGGCGCTGGGCAGACTCTCAGGCTCACCGCAAGGTCATGACATGCTGGTCAAGTCTGGCATCCTAGAACAGTAAGTAGTGGTGGTGGTGGTGTTTTTTTATTTAAAGTATTTTCGTTGTCCCTTCACCATGTCACATGTCACCTTCGTCACTTCACCTTACAAGTTAGAGCACATAGTGATTGAGTATTGTGCTTTCATAGCTTGTATGTACTCTAAGTAAGTAAGTAGCCCAATCCAAAGCAAGTTTCTTTTCTGTATTGCACAAAAGAATAAATAAAGTATATATTATTATTCTAACATGATAAGTAATGTTTTGTTGCGCTAACTTTCCAGGCTGCAGGAGTTGGTGTGTGTGTCTCAGAGTGATATGTACGCCAAGCTTGTCTCCACCTGTCTACACTACTCTTCTAATAAACTCAATAGGTCAGTATTCATCAACCCAGATTTATTTACTTCTAAAATAAATGTTTTTTTTATCACAAGGTAAAATATGTAATAATGATGACATTTAAATCATGGTATAGAGTATACGAATAAACAGTATAGCACATTAAACGTATGAAATTTTATTGTTATATGTACGAAGAATGAGTTTAATATTAAAGGCTTGACCATCTTCCAGGGCCATTTTAACCAAGATCCTGACTGGGTGCCAAGAGTCAGCGCGTCTGTACGGCACCCAGCTGCTGCGTGCCTTTGTCAGGGTCGGGGCGGAGGAGTTCTCACAGTGGGGGGTGGAGCTACTGGTGGGACAGCTGTATGATGAAAGCAACATTGTATCCCTGGCAGCTTTAGACGTGCTGGATGAGGCCTGTGACAATGAGGTGAGTGAGTGTTTTCATTGTGCCCTTCAAATAGTTTTTCAATGTGTGTTTTTCAATGTGTGTTTTTCAATGTGTGTTTATCAATGTGTTTTTCAGGAGTACCTTGAGGCAGTGCTGTGTGCCCCGCCCTCTGTGATGCACCTGGGGGACAGGGGACAGCTGCTCCTGGTTAAGCTCATCTCCTCCCCCCGGGGCTTCAGGGCATACCAGGACGCTAACTTCATCAACACACTGCTGGAAAAGTGGGCAACAACGTACTGTTATAAGTGAGTGTGACCTGACCTGACCTGACCTAACCTAACCATAAGCAAGTGTGACATTATCCTTGCTCATTTGCGGCAAGTATAAGGAATTGAATTTTATGAGGATGATAGATGGTGTAAGTGTAAGAGGATGAGGATCTATAAGAGAGATGAGAGAGAAGGGGAAATTTGAGAGACGAGAATCTGGCTTGACGAGGAACAGGTGTGCGGACTGAAGTTGTAAGGAATTAGACACCAGAACAAATACAAACTGTAGCTAGAGAGATGATTGTTAAGTTCCCAGCAAAGTTTTTTTTTGGTAATTGTCTTTTACAGCACCAGGAAAATACAGAAAAATGTATTGTAAGTTGTGATTTGTGGCAGTAACACCTTGGTCTGCTGCAGGTATGTGAGGATGATGCAGCTGGCCATCGCAGACTCCATCACGCAGCACCAGCGCGGGGAGGACGGGGCGTATGGGAGGCGGACGGGCAGCAAACATGTGGTGCATGATGTGTTCCTGATGCCACACCTGTACGGCTCCCTCACGCAGCACAGGGAAGGCTTTGCTGCACTCATGCAACACGACGCTGTCAAGACCATGGTGCAGGTGTGTGTGTGTGTGTGTGTTGTGTGTGTGTGTTTGTGTGTACAGGCAAAGGAAAGGGAACGAGAGCAACTTGTATTTTGTCTTTTCTACCTCTGAAATCAGGTGGTGAAGACTGGAGCCGCCTCAACACCACAAGAGATCTTCCAGTTGAAGGTGGGTGTGTGGGCAATGGGTCACATTGGGCTCAGCAGTGATGGTGCCGGCTTCCTCAGCTGTGAGGGAGTCCTGCGCTCCCTCACCCACCTGGCCGCCACCTGCCCTGTGTACTCGGTCCGAGGTGTGTGTTTCCACGCCCTGTGTCTCGTGGCCACCACCAAGGAAGGCGTCAACCTCCTCCGCAAGCATGGTGAGTGTGTGAGTCTGGCAGCAAGGTTATCTCCTCCCTCAAGGGCTGGCCGAGCACGGACAATATCACTTGACTCTCATAGCTTTGTGAGGGGAAAGTAGTCTGTCTTGGATGTTTATCTCTTAAACAAATATGCTTTTTGTGAGATATGTTATGAGTTAAGAAGCTTATGAATTGAAGCATACAATATAAAAACCTGTTTGGTGCATTATAAAACCTCCGCCTGGTACAGGGTGGGAGTGTGTGCAGCGGAACCATCATGAGCAGTGGCAGATGGTGGAGGAGATGGAAGGTTGGTCAGCTGCACCGCCTCAAGGCCACACTGAAGACACTTTCTTCAACACCAACAACCACCACCACCACATCTCCGAGAGTGAAGTAGAGGACCTCGACCTGCCCAAGTTAGTGGTGATGGATTCATTGGTGTAATTATACATAATCTCAAGGTGGTGTAATGGCAATCTTTCTGCCTTTGAATGAGAGTAAAGTTTTATATTTGAATCCTTGTTGTGTATAGGAAACTTTTTTGATTCCATGCGTTTCCTTCTTTCAGGCCGGGATTCTATGTGGGAGACGACTCTGAGGACGGCAGTGACGGCGGCTCTATCCTGGTGGAAGGAATTGGCTTAGATGATCCTTATCCCACCACAGCCAAGAGTCAGGTTAGAATCACCTTCATTGTTCAACTTGGTGATGTGTGTGGAAAAAAAGTTGAAAGTTAACCTCATATATATTTTACAGGTGATAGTTTTGAGCTCAATTGACAAAATTTTATCATGTTTTTTACAAATAATATAATTGATAATGATAGTTGTGATACGTGTTTGTTGTTACCCTTTCCAGACTCTACCTCACAAGTCTAAGCCGCCCTCAGCCATGGGTCACAAGAGGAGCTTCTCAGACTGTGCACCTGTACTCGAGGAACTTGCCTCCGATGCCTCCCAGCTGCCTCCCTCTCGTGATGACCTCACTGTCCACAAGAGGTCATCACTACGGTTCAAGTTCCTGGCCAGCATGAGGAGGAAGTGAGTGGGCTGTGGGGGCTTGATCTATCTCTATTTTAATCTATATGAATCATTAGATGGAAGGGGAGAAAGATAGTTAGTTACTGAAATGACCTCTAATTTAATGTTTATTTGAAGCTAATTACTGAATCAAGAGAATGTCATTGCATGTTTTGCTGCACGGCTGTTATAGAAATGTTCAGTTTGAAGTAGCTTTCCTTTAACACTAAACACGCACAATATCATCATAAATCTTGCTGCTCATCAACAAGAATGACTTAACATTAACTATACCAAATGGAAAGGGATTGCAACATTTGGTAAGTTTCATTATTACTGTTTGCAACAAGAAACTGAAGGTAAATGTGAGTAAAAGTAAGGGACATGTAGTATGTAATTTAGGTAATTAGACAGATAATGGAAGAGGTGGATGAGTACAAATATAGTCATGGAAGCCTAGAGGGAGAGATATAATAAAACAAATAGTAGTATCATTAGTATGGTGATGAAAGACTGGATGGTAAGGTTACAAAACAAAGGCTCTGTCATACCCTCATGGATTCACATCATTACAATTAGTTCAGCTTTATTAAGAGCTGGATATAGTCTGAAAATGTATGAGTGTTACAATGAATGAGTAGATCAAACTTGGCATGAGGAAAACTGAGCAGGGGCCAATCCGTGCCAGGTCGGACCGTCGGCGTGAGTCAACGAGCAGCCGAGCGAGCAACTCTTCCACGGCATCAGAACGCATGACGGACCGCATGACAGCCTTCCTACAGTCAGCCCGGCGCATCAGAGGCATCAGCTCACGCAGCCACTCCCTCACTGATCCCACAGGCTCAGATGAAGACATAGGAGACCACCATGGCACCCTCAGCTCAGACTCTTTGTCAGACGCTGCTGATGTGTCTGTGTCCGAGCTGCCTCATGACGGCCCTGGACACCCCAGAGAGCAGCTGCAGGACGCACCCACGCCACTGCCTCCCAGGACGCAGGTGTAAGGACCCTTGTGTAACCCTTGACAGGCCAGGAGTAGAGTGGTACTGCCAATATTAGACACCATTTGATCATTTTCATTGTTGTGGTTTTTAATTGACATCATTGTTTTGTTATATAAGCTTAGGAACAGGAATACAAATACACCACAGCATGGGTTTGTTTTGTTTTCTTGTTTATTGCTGCAGCTTTGGCTAAATGAATGAAAGATATTGGAAAGCTCACCTTTAATGGAAACCTCTTTACAGGGAGTGCCGTCTGAGCCCCATTGCCAGCGGAACCTCATTAGTTACTCTTGGCTCCCAGTGTGTGACTGAAGGAGGGTCAGAGTTAAGGCGAGGGGGGCGGGGAGGCTCCATCAGGGGGTCCAGCGGGGCACTGTTTGCAGAGGACACTGTGGACCGAGCAGGGGGAAGCAGCACCCCAGTAATACCAGGCTCAGGGGTGGTGACCAGCCAGCCACTGTCCACCCAGAGTTACTTCACCCTGCGTTCCATCACCAACCACCGCAGAGTTGTGTCGGAGTCCAGCCATGAAGAGAAAAACACAAGGAACTCACTCAAGGGATTCCTCTCCTCCAGCTATGAACATGGTGGACAGTAGTAAGATATAGTTATTCACTTTTTACATCAATTAATAACTAAGGTCAACTTCACTTCAGTGTTTTTATATTTAGTATCACAAATAGCTTAACATAAGAAATTTGTTGAACATTGCTTGATTGTAAAACAGTCAGATCAACATTTATTTTTTCCTCAGCATGATGTCTAACCTGCTGGAGGTGCAAGGGTTAGTACGCTCCCCTTCAGGCTGCAGCGAGGTGTCCTCCGTGCGGTCAGGGATAAGGGGCATTGGGTTAGGGCCGAGCAGCAGCAGCAGGGCACTGGGCAGCTACAACCCAAGTGCAGTAATACAGCACCAGTCAGGCCAGTGTTACATTGGCTTTGCTCTGCCCTTGGACCTGGACCTTCTCCTCTATGATGCCTCGGTGGACAAGAAGGCCGGCCAGGCAGACGGAGGACAGACTACTGCAACGGCCTCCAACAACACCCCCGGCAAAGACAGGTTCCCGGCCATCACAGAGTCTGAACTGGAAACACAGTCTGAGGATGACCCAGACAAAAAGAAAAGTAAGTGCACAGTAACCTTAGCTTGAAGTAAATATAAGTAAATAAGTAAATATAAGTGCAGTAAGTCATCAAATAGAGATATGAAATGATCCTGAATGAATGTACTCACTCTTGGTGCTGTAAGTGGTATGTGGCGCTGCTTTGTGTTGATAGTAACTGATTTCAGGTATAATTTTCTCTGCACACCTTTTCTTTGGTCCAGTTTCTTTATTGTGTAATACTCCATCAGGTGCCTGTAATGAGTAACATTGCATACTAGGGCTGGGCAGGACCCAAGTCTGGATCCAGATCCAACTGATCCACCATGACTGTTGTTAACAATATATGTTCCTTACGGGCAGGGGCCTCGTTTTGTGTTAAAAAGTGGGGGTACAATTGGCATTATACAATCTTTGGAGTACTGTAGGGGATGTTGGGGGGTGGGGGGGCAGAGTCCAGACCCGCCACGCGCTCTACTCACGATTCCTGGTTCTGGAACTGTGTAGCGCGGAGCCGCTAACTTGGGTACCCGGATGAGTGAGTAGTCAATATTTTGGATCCTGCCCAACCCTGTTGCACACAGATAGTGGATTATAGAGATTATGGCCAAAAAGAAGCAGAATGGGCTTTATATTTGTTCTGTTTTTCTTTCCTGCTTCCGTCCTGGATGCCACTTCACATTTCAGAAGAAGGCAAGTTTTGTATTTGAAAGTCTACGTATTTTTTCAGCATCATGTAATGAAAAGCTGATTGGATTTAAGCAAGTGTTCAGTGGGATTGATGCAGATGATACAGGAACTACCTAGTGCAGGCCTCGGGCCTTTTGTAGCTTCCTTATATTCTTATATTTTTATGTATTACATAATGTGCACAGCTTTCTGTCACCTGTATTGAGCAGCCTTCCATTACCACACAGTTGGCAGCCCGACAAGGAAACATGATGATCCAACCAGCCCAAAGGAGGAGAGTGTTGGGAATGGCCTGGAGCTGCACACACCACACACCTGCCTGGCCTGCTTCACCCTCATCCCGCCCTCACCTCCACCTACTCCAAGGACTGCAGGTGTGTGATGAGCCAATAATTGAACTGTTTTATGCATTACAGTTCAGTTACTTTTACACAAAGTAAGAAATCAATGAGTTACGTAGAGCATTCTCGTCTCAGCTTGTACTTTGTGTGTGTGTATATATATATATATATATATATATATATATATATATATATATATATATATATATATATATATATATATACATATACATATACATAAACTTAAATATCAGGTATGTGAAAGTCTAATGCCTGTGTAAATCTATAATTTGTTTAGTATAATTTTTCACAAAATTTTGAGTTATATTTTTCTTGGATGTCACCTTGTATGTGCAGGAAAAGCCAAGTTGAACAAACAGTTTTGAATGTACCTTTCTAGGCGAGGGTGAGTGTGAAGGTGAGGCAGCGGAGGTGGTGGTGGTGTCACTCCCTCTGCAGCGTGTGAAGGCCATCAGTGAGGCTTCTGAGGTGTCTGATGCATCCAGTGTCAACAGCCAGGGATGGGAGGACACAGGTGAGAGCAAACATCACAACAACCTGGTCACCTGTCATGTGTTAGGCTGGTGGATCATGATGGAGAGATGGAACACTAAAATGACCAGGATGTGTTGTGTTTTGAAATACATGTGATTGACACAGTACCTGTGTCTAACAAAGTCTTTGTTGTGATCCAGGTGAGGTCAAACCTGGGCCAGAACGTGTCAACCAAGTGCTATTCAGGAAGGAAGTTCTGCGTTTCATCACAAACTTGCTGTCTTCCATTGCAGCCAAGTCCTCGGAGGCAGGTGTGTGTGTGTGCCTTCACTGTCACCCTTGTTCCTACACCAGTACTGGGATTCATTAATTAAATAAATGAATAAATTAATTAATAAATAAATAAATAAATAAGCAAATGAATGAATAAATAAATAAATCGGCTCTCTAGTAAAAGTTTACATCAGGCACAAGAAAACATGTTGGATCACTAATTGACTTTGATATCCCCAATTATTTAAAAGTAAATCTTCAAACATTCACTTGTATGCTGGACGTTATGACATTTTAGTAAGTGTGTTTCTACAACATCCATATTGAGGTGAAGTAATTAAACGTGAAGGATGAATACAGAAAGTAAAGTATATCAAGTCCCCTCACCATTAAAATTGTTCTCCTCTTCTATGGATGTAATAAACCTGCTTATCATCACTTCCATCATCATTCTGGCCCGACAGGATTACTAACACTGAAGCAGCGCTGGCCGGGAGGGTTCAAAGATGTCTGCCTGTATTCTGAGATCTGCCAAATCCTTGCCTCCTACAACTACCGACTCACAGCTCGGCGCTTCATCCAGGAACTCTTTATGGACCTGGTGTTCACGGAGGTAAGTTAGCTGGACTCTGAGGTGTTGTATCTGTTGATTAAATAATTGTTGTGTATCAGTCAAACATTGTTGCCCATACCACTGTTTCAGCAGAATGTATGTGTGTGTGTGTGTGTGTGTGTGTGTGTGTGTGTGTGTGTGTGTGTGTGTGTGTGTGTGTGTGTGTGTGTGTGTGTGTGTGTGTTGTTTGTATGTTGTCTTTATTTAAACCTGGTGAAGAATTAATAAGAGGTTTTGCTCCAGATGTATACAGAGGCATCGCACATTCTGAAGCAGCAGTTTGAAGGGCTGTGTGAGACCATGAACCCAGCCGTGCAGGAGATGCCTTCCACCAAGATATGTTCTCTACAGCCTCCTACCATGGCAGACATAGCCGAGGTGACGCTATCAGATAAGTCAGATAGAGAAGAAGATTGCTAGCGTCTTTGTGCATCGCCAAACCGACCACAAATCCGGCTGCTCTGCCAGTTACCAAGATGACGAAGCAGCATTTGTGAATACCTGTAAATATAAGACAAATAAACTAAGGCAGAAACAGACGTAGGGTATTATTAGTTATGTTGACATTAATAATAAAAGGTTGAAAATAAACAGAAACTAAAAAAACAATGGCCTGGATATGAATATGAAAGTGTGTGTTCAGTACGTGTTGTGCAATGTGCAGTTTAATTAAGGCAAAGTTGAGGCATGAAACAAAGTATGAATGTGTCAAGTAGATGTAAGGAAATCAAACAGTAGTGATATGAACAGTGACTATTAAGTTAGAAGGAAGCATAAGCAAGACAAATTAAACTAATACGATAGGAAATTAACCTGTGAGATGAAAGTATTGTATTGAAAAGGATACTACACCATTGTTGACGGAATGGCTGAAAATATAGACTAAATAACATGCTGAAAAGACATCATCCAAACTGTTTACCACACTCACAGATGCAAAACAAGTGGCTTATGCTATAGATTCTCAGATTGTAACAAAGCTCTGATATTGTAGTGTGTGTGAGTGAGTGAGTGAGTGTAAATAGTGGTTGTGTGAGTAATTTAAAAGGTACGAGTGAATACAAGTTTGTGTGGCTCTCATTTGTGTATGGTTGGTTGGCTTTGATATTTAGTTAAGTGTTTTGCATCCCAGTGTCATCTTTCTGTGTAGGGAGATGTGGTGTGAGGAGGATGCAGGTGTAGTGTTATTGCCAGGTAGCTAATGATGTTTTAGCTCGTGTTTTTGTAGATTATTTTGTAGGATCCACTTTGGGGCAATGCTAATTTTATTTCAATATGGTGTTGTGTTTCATTTTGGGATAGGTTACTCACATGAAATACTCTGGTAATTTTCAATATCTTTCCTCTTCCATTCTTTCACTTCCAGACCCATAGGCAGCTATCCCTCCCTCCAAATCACCCTACATCCCCTCCCACACCTTAGCCTTCATGACATTAGCTAAACCATCCTTCATGATTTTTACCTCAACCTAATCAAACTTTACCTCCCGTCACAGATAACCATAACATCCATTACCTCATTCATACATAGCCTCTCTCAAGCCTCTTTCTGGATGAATAACTAATAATAATTCGGCAACCTTTTTTTTTTTGTTTGCCCCTTGAACCACCGAAATCACCCTTGGTCGTAAAGATATAGTGCTCCAGTTTGTGGGTGTAGGTCAGATGTAGGATTTTAAGGTTATTTATTGTGTGTGTGTGTGTGTGTGAAAGTGTGTGAGAGAGAATAAAGAGAGTAATTTATCACACAGGCAGTTGCTTATAAAGTCCTGCCTGTTAAGTAAGCGCCCCACACCCCGCTAGTCCTGAATGTGTTTATCCTTGCATATGTCAGCTTTCTTTAGCCTGATGAGAATACCAAAGATTTCATGTACTTGATGTCATTTGAGTGATGTAATAAGTCCTTTGTTATTGTTTCTGCAACGGGACTCTTTACCATGTTTCTAAACTCTCTTCTATTGATGTAAGAGTATCTAACATTATTCTAATTGCTTTGGACTGTGAACCTTGCTCTGCCTCCTCATGTTTAGGAATACTTTTCTTCTTGGTGTGAATACTTGAATGGAATTATTATTTACATTTTTGGATTCTTCAAATTATTTGTCAAATTGTTTTACATATACTGTTTTCCACACTCTTCAAACTATCTTTTAGTTGTTATTCAAAGTCAGTGTTTGCTACTTCATGTTTTGCTTCGTTAACACTAAAGTATAAGGTACCGGCTTTGTACACTCTTCTTAGCTGAAACCAATTTGCTTTGTCATTGTTACTGATGCATCAGTATTAGCAGCCAATTCAACTAGTTTTGTAACATTCAAAGACAACAAATGGTTAAATATAGTTAAGAATGCTGATGCACTAAGTTAGTCACGTAGCCTTCTTTGATGATGCATATTATGATGGGCTTTGATCATGTACATTAGCTTATACCGGCTTTTTTTCTTCACTAAACGGTAAAAAAAAATATATATTTTGTCAAGTGTATGAAACTATTTTTCGTAAAGGTACTCTCCGTTCTTTGTGAGAGTGTGGAGACTAAGGAAAGTGTGTGTTGTGTGCTCACACTTTCCTGCTACTGAGCTGTGCCATGTAGAAGCATGCATCACCCTAACAAGTTACCATTCCTGTGCAAATGTCACCAAGTGAGTCATCCCTGTGAATCCTAGTTAAGAACTGCACTGTCATTACATTTACCTTGGTTATGTATTCCAGTGTTAGCATAATTTTTACCGTTAGAGATTTTAAGATGAATACTTGTAACATTAGCGAACATTAAGAACATTAGTGAAGGCTTTGAGAACCTCATGACAGATCTTATGCCGTGTGTTGGGCCTTGGACCATATCACGAGGTATGGGACAAAGTTGATTTGAAGTACTCAAATAGTTATTTTCATCCTGCTAAGTAATGTATGACTAGTGCCTCAAAGCAGATGAGTAGAATTTGTAATGAGTGTGAGGAAAATAGATGAGATGTAGTGCATTTGAGTGGAATGAGAAGTGTTGTGTGCGCGTGTGTGAAGCAGGTTGTGAAGGACGTCAGGAGTTCATTCTCAAAGATGGAAATGTCGAGTCTATGTTTAAATTGTGACACAAGATTATTTAAGTGTTGTGAAAGAATTGATGACAGTAAAAAAACATGACATCGTGCCTTGTATTATTTCCGTGGTACTGATTTGTGATTGTGATGCACTTGGTAAATGTTTAAGAATTAAGTAGTTGTCTGAACTCAAATGATTTTTTGTGGTATTGTAATTGTTCAAGTGGAGTGTTGAAAAATTAAACTACATCTGTGTTTTTGCAACTAAAGTAAATTTCAGGCAGTGGAAGATGATTGGAAAGAATATTATGTAGTGTGCAGTGCCTAAAAGGGAAGGTGTTACAGACATTATAAACACAAGTTGCCTGAGTGTTGGCAGTGACTTGAGGGAGTGTTTCTCATGGAGCTCAGTTTTCCTTGTAACAAGTGGAGATCACTGAATCACTGTTGATGTGTATCCTACTTTTACAATGGGGAAAAAAATGTAATTCAAATATTGTGGTGATTGTGCCGTGTTACTCGTGTTGATGCGCTATAGCCCGTGTTGAGAGCCATTGGTTGTGTCTTGTGTTATCTGACGTTCATGCTTGGTTGCATTTATGAATGGTAGTCTGCAGTGAAGGGAAATGCTTTATTAAGTCTTCTCTTTTTATAGGAAATGTTACACAAGTACTAATCTTAATTGACGTAGTTTCTTCCATTTTGTCTCAGAAGGACACAACATCAGCAGGTTTGTACAAAGTACAAATCCTGAACATCACTGACATGGTCTTTTTTAGCTAACCTAGACAGTTAATTTATGTATAAAGTATCTTGAGTGGTGCACCGTGCAGGTATAATTACTGATTGGAGAAAGTACCTGAAACTTGACCAAATAACTGAAATGTAGTGTTGCTGCTGAATCTGAACCCAGTGTTCCTGTTCATGTCTGTGTTGGTGTTCAGTTCCAGTTTTGTGCCAATCCCATGATTGATCAAGTTAACCAAAGGGAAAAACGTGATGCGTGTAATTTAAATCTTGTTAATTATTGCATAATTTAGGAGTGTCACTCATTCAACCATTCCATGTGCCACAAGAATTCATTGTGTAAGAAGTGCAAATTGGATGATTGAGCACCCTTCTGGCAGTCTATTTTATTCCTTTGTTGTTATACAACAATGGCCCTTGTTGCAACCAGTGTGAAATAAATGAAGAACACATTTACAATGTTTCAATCATATTCATGAACTTATATTGATATGCTCCACGGAGACAGAAGGAATAAGAGGTTAATATATTGTATTGTGACTTGGTAATTTAAAGTTTTGTTGGATCATTAAGAGTTTAATTGAACATTATTTCCTGAAGCTACACGAGGAGTGTGATGCAGTCAAGGATGTGTTGTGTTACATTATGAAGCCAACTCACCTCTAACCCGCTCCCTATTGCTCTACAATTACGAGAGAAAAAACTTTTCAATTACAGTATAAATTATATATATATATATATATATATATATATATATATATATATATATATATATATATATATATATATATATATATATATATATATCCCTACCGCTGTGACAGTCACCCGTATTTAACACCATAATAATAATGGTGTTTAAAGTGTTATGTTCAGCTTTACGTGGCAGGGGTGTGGCAGGAAAGGTGAGTGTGACCCTGTAGTACCTGTAGGGAAGGGCGGCAGGGGTTGGCAGGCCCAGGGAAGGTGTAATAAGGTAGTAACTAACTTCTTGTTGTGACCGCTAGCAGCCAGACAGAACCTCTGACCTGGTGATATTTCTTCGTTTTAAACCTTCCTTGTTCCTCTACATGTCATTTTGAGGGATGGAGGAGCAGTAACACATCATTCTTCACCATTAATAGTGGAGGGATATAAAGAAAACATTACCTATTAAGCGTAAGTAACCTAACAAGTTTCAACAGGTACCGCTAGGTGGCGGCCGTGCGTTGACTGCTGGATCACGTATATATAAAACCAAAATTGAGATTATTATTATACACAGGAAAGCAATTATATATACTTTAAAAAATCGTCTGAAATACCTAACTGTTTTCTACATAAACATTTGTTATATTTGATTCGTATTTATTTCATGAAAAATGTTTATTTCTAAGGTCAATCATAAAATCGAATAATAGAATAAAGCAATAATAATGAAATTAAACCAATATAAACCATAGAATAGAATATATAAAAATTATTCAAACAGAAAATAAAGCCGAAATAAGCCATAGAAAAAAGAAAAACGGAAAAACAATGAAAAAATGAGAAAAAAAACCCCAGTAATTATTTGTTTACATCCAAGAGTGTTAATTATAGTGTGTTAGGTACAGTAAAAGAAGTGTTAGGACATGACGATCTACAAGGATATAGTTAAAGGCGAATGTGTTGTGTTGTGAGTCTGTTGTGAGAGTGTTTAGGTGGGCTGACGGGGCTGACAGGCTGAAAGTAGCACTAGGGATGTACACCTTTTCCTTCCTTTCTAAGTCTATTTGAGAGAAGGAAGAGCAGTAACACGTTATTCTTCACTATATATAGTGGAAGAATAGAGAAAACAGTGCCTATTAAGTGTAATAACTTGATATAACATCATAGAACAGGTCTTTTTTTATGACCGCTAGCAGCCGACGGTCTGCTATTGGCTCAGTTTTCTTTTTGGAGAAAACGGAGCCAATAGCAGCCCGTGTGTGTATATATATATATATATATATATATATATATATATATATATATATATATATATATACACACACGAGCTGCTATATATATATATATATATATATATATCCACACATTAATGGGCATTGCAAAAGATATACATACTAATGAGAACAATATTTTCATGTAATTAGTAAGTTGGTGCACTTTACACACTACTCATACTTGACAACTTGGGTTTTATACACTTATCTACATTTCCAACTCACGAACTTAAAGCACGATGTAAATGTTTATCCGTTCAGTTTCACTTGGCAACTACATTATGTGCATCCAAACCAAGGCTGCGTAGTGCTTAGCGGCGGCGGTGGTGGTAGTGGTGGGGGTAGTGGCGGTGGTGGTGGTGGTAGTGAACTCGTGGCGGCTTGAGACTTGTGGTGGCTGGCCCGGAGGCATATTTCCGAGATTTGCGGCCCGGAGCAGCTGCTTGGTTAAGGGGGGGGAGGGCAGGGCTCTCAGTAACACTAATGGAGGCTGTTTGGTAGGATCTTTAGTTACGTAATCTAAAGGAGAGAATGTAATTACCACCGTCTCCATTCAAATGACTTCCTCCGTTTCAAATAATCAATTAAACCGGATTTTTTTTTGTTCAGCCTCTTGAACGGCATCCATTTAATGTTTCCTGCATCCCACACTGACGCCAACACCTCTACTTGTGTTAATAGTTACTTGCTTGAATTGGAACGGAGCAAAACTAATGAGTGTGTTATTGTTCCTTGAAGTAAACAACAGCTTGGAGGTAACGAGGACGAAACTAAATGCCGTTTTTACACACCGACTTTGAAGGATGACAACAACAAACTCGGTGTGTGTGTGTGTGTGTGTGTGTTTCAAGATGGCCGTCTCCGCTGTCACAAAAATAAGTTAACTGAGTGTTCTCCGTGCATGGCTGACTATCTATATCATGAAAGGGTCAGTGGTCCAGGAGAACACAACCATGGCATACCACAGCCCCTCCAGCCTGCCTTAGCCTTGCCCTGCTCGTGCTCACAGGCGCCGAGAACACGGTCACACGCCCTCAAGGATACAGAAAAATAATCCAATAATCAGCTTACCTACTTAACGACAAACTGATTATTATCATATTACAGCACTGAATACACGGTTCCAGTTATAAAATATTAGATTCACTTAATGTTCTTTCATTAACAACCTTCTGTGTGACTAAATTTTTCACAGCGAGACAAAAGATATTCTTACACTTAAACTATGCCTGTGATGGTCTCGTCCAGCACAACACTCGCAGATTTCCAGCCACATCACCAGTTTGTGTTAACACGCCTCGTGGACTCACTTTCCCGCCCTCTTCCAAACCTGAGTTCGGATTCACTGCCTTTTTCCGCCCACTGAACACTCTCCCTCACCTGTGTCCGCCTCGCCCCCTGTGTTCACCTGTTCACGCACCACCCACCCCACCTCACCTGCACGGCGCGAACAACCATGAAAGTGAAACCAACTTTTCCTTTTCCAGCAACTGTTTATCTACTTTACTAAATAGTTTTTTTTTCTTTCTTCTATATCTACGCATACCGTCATCCCTCTAATACAACACATTTTTTTCCCTCTCTCCCCTCAAACTCACGCACCAAATACGGACAAGTGTCTAAACCACTTTCAATTACCTGCCTCACACTATACCCATCATGCTCACACCCCCTCTCCCCCCCCCACCCTTACCCTCACCTGCTGTAGCTCGTCCCAGTACGGTGTCTGCATTTCACGAGTGTTGTCAGGCACGCCGGGACAAGGTAATGTTCCTGTCGCTCTCGCCCGCGTGTTAACGACTATAAGCGATTAATTGTATAGTATCGCCGCCGAGCCGAGTGTATTCTGTCCCCGCCCGCTATTTAATTAATTCCATAAACTTACTTTCATGACACGCCCCTGATTTGAGGACTTGAGGATATAATTTGGATTTTTTTTCTTTCTCCACCGTTGCAAAATGATAACAGGCGTGGCAGTTTTCTAATTATGGAAGCATTAAGTAAATTATGAAACCATTAATCTACTAAATACACGTCCCGTACACGAGAAATTTGTGTTAACGTCCACTTGTAATACTCACCATTCTGAGCAGACAGTTATTATCTCCAAAACCTTCCTCTTTACTCTGCAGATAAATACTCAATACACTATGCTGCACTAAGCCTCTCAAACTATTGGAATATTCATTAATGTCTTGCTAGTTTAGGGAATTAAATCAGATTATGTTACTATTTCCACGCAGCTGTTACTACCACCATCACCACTACCATTACCACCACCACCAGCACCATCACCACCAGCACCATCACCACCACCACTATCACCACCGCAGCCACATCTCTTACGCCCATCCTCGCCGCCACCCACCGCAAAAGTCCTCTTATGTTAACTTACGAAGCCTCCTACTCACACACACACACACACACACACACACACACACACACACACACACACACACACACTACAGCTCTACACCACCACCACGTACACCCAACGGCCTACACGCCAAAGATATCGAACGAGAGCGAGAGCGAGAGAGAGAGAGAGAGAGAGAGAGAGAGAGAGAGAGAGAGAGAGAGAGAGAGAGAGAGAGAGAGAGAGAGAGAGAGTCATAGTGAACAAGTGCAGGCAGTATGAAATCCCTTCACCTTTTTCCCTCCTGAGTCTCATTCATGCCCGGCAGCGTCCCATTCAGACCACCTCATTAACAAATTAGTCCACTCACCTTCCACCTTAATGAGCGACGATGACGAAAAGGATGAGGACCAGGATGAGGATGAGGGAGTCCTGCCACACACACACACACACACACACACGGCTGATGGTACACTGAGGAGCCTGACCGTCGCTGTAAACTTGAGGTGCTTCATTGAATAATTTTTCGAAGCCTCATGCAGGTTTATTTCTTAAGATTTATTATTTTTTTCTGTTTCTATTTCATCTTCATTATTTTTTTTCTTGATTTGTTTATTTATGTCAGTATTTATCTATTCATCTTTTTGTATTTATTCTTTTTTTATTTTTTTGGTGTTTGAACGAATACAAAAACTTCTATGCATTTTGTGTGTGTGTGT
>JAPQNM010000011.1:7048161-7050661 GCA_029783475.1 Metacarcinus magister | reverse complement strand
AGACGCTTTGGTTTTCTTTTTCTTTCTCTCTCTTTCTCTCTCTCTCTCTCTCTCTCTCTCTCTCTCTCTCTCTCTCTCTCTCTCTCTCTCTCTCATTATTTATTCAACCAGCTTAGTCTTTGGTTAATTCTTGGTATATTTCTTTCCTTTTTTCTTTGCTATGGGCGTGATTCGTAGCGATTCTTCACCTTTTCTACTTTAAAACATATATAACTAATCAACATTATAAACATTAAATTGACCTCCATTTTCGGGCATAAATCACACACAAACTAGGCACCATTTCCTTAAAAAAAAAAAGAGAGAGAGAGTGAGAGAGAACAAAAAAGAGAGAAAAGGAGTCACATCCGAATATTTCAAACAACAATCAGTCTTTCATCTTCCTTATCTTCTTCATAATCTTCATCTTCAACGTTGATGCCTCCTCTTCCACAATCCTCTTTCTCATTATCCTTGTCCTCCTCCTCCTCCTCGTCCTCGTCCTCGTCCTCGTCCTTTTCCACTTGGTTTATCCTATCCGGGTTCACGAGGACGATACATAAGGTCCCGCCTCAGCACGCTTCGCTAACCTGCCTCTCACGATCTTGTCACTCTCCCAGCAGCTGTAAACAAGCGCTGATCCCACATGGTCGCGCTGAAGGGGAGGCTCTGTCGGGCTCCCTCTGCAGGTCCTTAGTGTTGTCTGTGTCAACATAAGTGTGCTGGTATGAACACTTATTGCGGTGATGTGTCTGTTTTTTTTTCATGTCTATTCTATTTTGTGTGTGTGTGTGTGTGTGTGTGTATATACGTGTGTGTTTTGGTTTGTTTAGTGATGTTTGTGTTTGGTTTTTTGTTTTGGTTTGTTTGTGGTGGTGTTGTGGTGTGGTGTAGTGGTTTGGTTTGTGGTGATGTTGTCAGTCATCGTTGTGTTGTGTTGTGTTAATGAAGTCACTGATGCACTCACTCTTTGTATTGCCTTGGAAGGTGTAATGATTAAACTTTCCCTGTCATCCTAGTAACAACCACAACCACAACCACAACCACAACTACCACCACAACTACCACCACAACCACAACCACAACCACAACCACAACACAACCACAACCACAACACAACCACAACCACAACCACAACCACAACAGAACCACAATCATAACCACGGCCACAACACAAACAAAGAAAGCGACACACAAGACCTGAATCATTATACTCACGCGGAATAACGATATACTCCGCCGAGTGAAAAAGAAAAATATTTTGTAAGAAGAAATTCAAGATGGCAGTCAGCAGCCAAGCGTCTGGTCTATTTTAATTTCCATCTGGCACCGTGGCTCTTAAGTCTGCCCTAACCGGCTTTAGCTCTGGCCAAGTACTTAAAATATAATTATGGCCTAAATACCCATGATGATCTGGGCACCGCCACGCCCCGCCCCTTGACGCGCGGGGCGGGGACAGCCTCGCCACCCAGCCAATCACGACACTCGTTTCTCCATTGAAGTGGATGGCAATGGAGTCGTGCAAGCTTTTCTTTCCACCAGAGTGATTCAGTCCACTCACTGAGCACGGCGTTAGGTGAACCTTTTTGTTTATATTACAATAATTGGGTTGAGCAATCAGGTAATTGTAATGAAAGAAGATACGCGTCAATGTTACAAGATACAAAGGTATCAGTGAATGGGTGGGTGTGGGCGGGGCATAGGAGTGCCAAGGCCGTGCCAGCCAGCAGGCCACCACCTCTCCGTCGCGCCCGCTCCTCCGGGGGGGTAGGGGAGGCACCTTGTCTGGCACTGGTATATTTACTGTGTCGGTCACCGTGCCCTGAGGGGCATTTTTCCTCCATCAGTGAGTCGCTGGTTGGCGGCAACCTTTGGGTGAAGAGCAGAGAGAAAGTCACGTTTGCTTCACCGCTTTCAGCACGAAGGAGAAAAATCGTGACGAACATGTGGTAACGAAATTAACAACTTTTATACTAGTATATAATTACGCCATTTTCCTAAGCTTCCCGCTGCAAGAGCCTTAGGCGTGATGATTTAGCGGGCGTGTATCTTGAAGGTTTAAGGACGCGTTGTGCACTCACTTTAAGATCACTAATAAGTTCGCTCCTGCTCCGCGGCGCCAGAATCCCGTCGGCGCCTGAACGCTGCGATGCGAGACACGTAAAGTTTGCGTCGAGGGAGAAGGAACTTGTACGCGGAAGGCGGCGAGGCACCGTCCGCTGCGTGCCGCTGCCTCTTCAGTTCTCTGAAACGCCGCTCACTCCGGCCTAAGTTCAACAGTGTCCCTAAAGAATGTCTCGCTCTCGTTCCTTCTTGATTCGTGACTTGCTGTGGGGGCAGGACCGGCGCGGCGCTGTGGAGACCAGCGGCGAGGGGGACGAGCTGGGCCTCGACCTCACCACGCGGCCGCTCGGGTACTCCAGGGCGACGCAGTGTTCTGACGTTCACGCCGCCGTCGCCTCAGAGCAAAGTCTGTTTTCTGTCAACACCGCCGCGCCGAGGCTTCTTGGTCCATCGGACG
>JAPQNM010000011.1:7030661-7038161 GCA_029783475.1 Metacarcinus magister | reverse complement strand
TCATGCTGAACACGAATCTGGCCTTATTTTTCTGATTACTATAATATCAAACTGTATTTCACCCTTGCTTGCCTAATAACATTAATGAAATAACCATTATTTAACTTTACTGGCTGATGCTGGTCTCATATGACAAGAATACATAGAAATGACCTACCCTGAATTTACACAATATAACGTATAAGTGGTATTTGGCTTCCATATCTTGAACTGTAAGCGAATTAAAACAGATTAAAACCGATTAAAGCTGATTAAAAATACTTTTTACATTCCTACATCTATACTTACAATCCAATTCCATTTCATTACAGCACAAAATAATGTACGTCTCTTACTCTTTCTTGAATAGTCCATACATTTTTGACGTAAACCTCATACGTTTCCAGTGATTCAAAATAACATGATTTCAGCCAAGAAGTCAAATTGGTTGGGATACGTTAGTTAGGTTAAATTAGGTTAAGGTTTCGTTAATATTTCAACACAACTCATGAAAATCGTTACCAAGGGGTTCTCGGTCATGCTGATCATGAATCTGGAATTAGTTTTGTCATTACTATAATATTTGGATTTTCCATTTTGTGGCCCGTAAATTCCACCAGAATTGAGGTCGACAAAGGTTTTCCCATTTTACTACGTAAATATTAGTCCTACAGGAAAATTGTATAGAAGTAAAGTTATGGAGTCTGATAATGTATATCTCATAATGTCATCATCTTTCCAATAACTCAAATACCTATGTAGAAAATAAAAAATTTGTGAAAGAAATCAATGCATAATACTTCATACACCTACATCTATAATTACATTCCAATTCAATTTAATTTTAGCTCAATAGAACGAACGTCTACTTTGGTATGCGATCTAGAGGTTAGGTTCATCTAACTATTTCAATTACATTTTCTTTGTTATATATGTTATAATATGTTTTACTCTGTAGATATCATTCCAAAATAAAATGTGTGCGGTGTAGATACTTTTTCCTTGTAGATAACAAGCCAAAGTATCACCAAGAGGATGAGGAAGGAGAGATTATATGTATATAAGAACATAAGAACAACATAAGTGGAAGGTTTATGTTGCAAAGCGAGGGAAGAAAACCTAAATGAGGGTGATAAGGAAGGAGAAGAAAGGTGGACAAAACAAGCAACAAAAGAGAAAGGAATGGAAGGGAAAAGAAGGGAAGAGAAAAAAGAGCAGCGGGGAAGAGGATTCTTACTGTAACACAAGTCGACGAGAAGCTTTACTCTTGACAAAGTTACGAGACAAAATCTGGAGAAATGGTCTTTGCTGGGTGAACGTTTCGACTTTCAACCAACATAAGGGAAGCTGCTGTGGGAATTGCAAGGGTGAGAGGAGGGTGAGGACTCTGTAAGTTGCTAGGGGAAGGCTGGTGGAGGACTAACAGAGCTGGGAGAGGGATTGAAATACTAAGAAAGGGTTGTGAGGGAGGTGATAAAGGTGAGGCAGGGAATGGGGTTAGGATGGAGTGCGGTTCCTCATGAAGAATTTTGTAGTGGTGGCACAGCAGGACGCGAGGCAGGGAAGAGGACCAATATGAGGCTTTTTTTTTCGTAACTCGTGGTATGTTCTGCGAGTGTGGTCAAATTATACAACATTGGAAGCAGAGAAAGAGAAAGAGAAAGAGAAAGAGAGAGAAAAAAAAGAAGTTTGGTATGTTATTTGAGGGTAAACGAAAATATAAACCTGTAACACACTCTCTCTCTCTCTTTCTCTCTCTAAGTCCGCGTTTTGCATGAGGTCGTTATGTTGGCGGTGATGATGACCAACCTCGTTATGAAGTGAGTGTGCAGTGTTAGGTGTGTGAGGCGCCTCTACACGTCACACTGATGAGGCGACACACAGCTCGGCCGGGTGACAGGACCTCTGGCGACCGTGCCTTCCTAGCTGCCCTCACTGTGCCTCCCTCACCCCATGATCGGGAGAGCCTAACGCTGGAGTGCCTGGAAGGGGATTAACACCTTGAGTTCTGGGGTGAGGGGCGGGGGTGAGGGGCGGGGGTGAGGTTGGGGTGAGGCGGGGGTGAAGAGCGTGACAGTTTGATCCTTCTGGTACTCTGACACTCTGGCAGGCGTCCTCACGTCCTTCCATGTATGAGTGGACACCCTCATCCTGCCGTGCCACCTTTGTCCCCTCCGCCAGTTAGAATCCTTTGACGCGCGTGATCCATGGACAAAGACGGATCAGTAAGGATAGGAGTGCAGGCTACCACCCCCCCCCACGCCACCCCACGCCACCTCCACCCACCCACACCTCTTCACCACCTCCACGGGAATGATGGAAGGTTGTCTGGGTGGATCGTGGGTCTCTGAAGGACATGCTGACACTTGTCTGTCACCTGCGGGTCATCTGAGTGTGTGTGGCGTGAGGGGAAGGGGAGAGGCGGCAGCGTGAAGGCATGGGTGGTCATCTACCTTCTCACTTAGATGAAAGGGGAGGTCCTCTTCAACACCTTAAACTCAATATTTTTTTTATGTGGGTACTTCTCTCCTCCTCCTCCTCCTTCTCCTCTTCCTTCACTACTTCTTCTTCTTCTTCTTCTTCTTCTTCTTCTTCTTCTTCCCTCTCAATAAACCTACACAATTACCCTCTCACATTGTTACCTTCAGTTGTCCAAGTGTCAGGTCAAAACATGCTTCTCTCCATTATCTGGCTATGACCTTTTCTGTAATTCACGCCCACTCCTCTACCTCTCTTTGTCCTCCCCCTTCATCACCTCCCTCCTTCTTCTTTCTCTCCTTTTCTCCTATTCTATATCCAAATCTGCCCTATCTCCCTTCCTTCGTGTCTATCTGTTTCCAGCTCATACCTCCTCCCTTCCATTCCTTCATATTACATGTGCTCTCTCTCTCTCTCTCTCTCTCTCTCTCTCTCTCTCTCTCTCTCTCTCTCTCTCTCTCTCTCTCTCTCTCTCTCTCTCTCTCTCTCTCTCTCTCTCTCTCTCTCTCTCTCCTCTAAGCCGGAAAATCTTAGTCCCAAAGCAACAGAGGAAAAGGAATCAACGAAATGTCAATCTCGCATCTCAGGGACTTGAAAATAACACTTGGACGTCTTGCTCGAAATACACACACACACACACGGACGAGAGGGACAAAAGAAGGGCGGGGTGCGTGAGGCTGGTGGTGGTGGTGGTGGTGGTGGTGGTATTGTTGTTGTTGTTGTTGTTGTTGCCTTGGTACGTCAACCTGGCTGCCTTTCTACCTTGATCTGTTTTGTATGGAAATCCTAAATAGGGTGGTGGCTAGAGGGTCATAATGGGTGCTCTCTCTCTCTCTCTTCTCTCTCTCTCTCTCTCTCTCTCTCTCTCTCTCTCTCTCTCTCTCTCTCTCTCTCTCTCTCCATTACTCAGAGGACAAACACATCAGTACCCTTCGCCTGGGACTGAAGGGGGCGGCTGGAACACCTTTCCAAGCTCACCTGTGACACATCTGGCACAAAAAAAAGAAGACACTCGTGGGATGGATTAATTTCGTCTTTTTTTTCCCTGTCCCTATGTTTAGATACGCTTGTACCTCCCTTCCTCCTTCCCTTTCACCCTCCCTCCCTATCTAAACGCTTCACTATGGCTTCAGGTGAGGGAGCAGGGTTGGGAAGGGACTGGAATTGCGTGGAGTGGGATTAGAAACATAAGAAAAGCGTGGCAGTGGGTGAAGTAGGGATGATAGGGGTGGAACGAGGTGGAAATACGAAGGGGTGGAGGGAGAGAGTGGTAAAGTGCGCTGGAAATACACGGAGGAACAGCTGGAAAGGTGTAGAAAAAAAGAGTTGAGTGACAGAAAGGCTGGATGTACATAGAGGATGCTGGAAAGAGGGTGAGGAAAGGATGGAAAGATGTAAAAAAGACGTGTAGAAAGCCTGGAAAAAGTACAAAATATCTAAGCAACGTCTGAATGTCTGGAAAAGGTTAAAATGAGTAGGTGATATGGTCTGGAAAAGCAATGAATAGGTTGAATAGGGTACAACGATCTATTGGAAGGAGTTGGAGGAGTATGGAAGGGAGGAGGAAGAGGGGGAAGGTTGATTGGTGAAGTAAGGGAGTAATGAAAGACGACTCCTTAGTGATTGAGGTTATATGGAAGGAGGGAAAGGAGTGTTCATCATCGTTTTGACGTCTTGTTTTCCATCGACCTGATATTCAACCTTCCCTTCTGCGTGATTTTTGTTTTGTTTTATCATTTTCCTTCTCATTGTTATCGTTGTTTTGTTATTAATCTTTCTCCTTCTCCTTCTCCTTTTATTTCTGCTTCTCTTCTTCTGTCTCATCCTCCTCCTCCTTTTGCTAAATTGCCTCTTCTTCTTCCTCCTCCTCCTCCTCCTTTTGCTAAATTGCCTCTTCTTCTTCCTCCTCCTCCTCCTCCTTCTTCTCTTTCTTATTATCCTGCTTTCAATCTCTCTCAGCGTCTCTTTTGTTTTCGTGATGATAATAGATGAATGTGCTCTCTCTCTCTCTCTCTCTCTCTCTCTCTCTCTCTCTCTCTCTCTCTCTCTCTCTCTCTCTCTCTCTCTCTCTCTCTCTCTCTCTCTCTCACACTGACCTTAGAACTATTCCGTCACAGTCATTTAGTTTAGTATGGCGAGTGAAATCATGATATAATTTTTCGTGTCATCTCATTAAATGTTTTGAGCGAAAGTCAATTGTTTTGATTATTATGAATTAATTGCCCACATCGACCTCTACGCGAGACTCCCTCCACGCGAGACTCATTTGCATAACATTTGGCATTCGTTATTAACAGACGCGGGCAGGTGGGCAGGGCAGGTGGGCAGGGCAGGTGGGTGGGTGGGTGGGTGGGGTGGGTGAGTGGGTGGGTATACTGGATCGTCGTAAAATATGGTGATGATTACAGTGATGGTGATGGCAGTTATAATAATGATGTAACGGCTATAATTTCATTAGTATTAGTCGAAATGATGATGATTATAATAGTAATAATAATAATAATAATAATAATAATAATAATAATAATAATAATAATAATAACAATCGTAATAATAATAGTAATGATAATAATAATAATAATAAAAATAATGATAATAATAATGATAATGATAAAGCCAATTTAGACAAAAAGAAGAAAAAACAGAGGAACAAAAATATAATTACAACCTCGAAAATGTATAAACAAAAAATACAAATTAAAGAAAGAAAAATCATAGATAATAATAAAAAAATATGAAAAGATACAAAATTCCATAATAGTGTCTGTCTTTCTTTCTGATATATTTTTCATCAATGTTGGTATAATGTTGGTATAATGTTTTTAATTATTTGAAGAAAAAAAAAAATCTATTTGCTAAAAGTATTATATTAGTCCTATGCACAACAGAATTGAAAAAACATCAAAATCCATCGGGGATTTACAAATCCACGACAGTTTGTAAGATTATTAAACGTGTCGTAATGCTTTGTTATGAACTGTTATAAGCCGTAAGAGTCATTACAAGAATATACATGGAAGTTAACAATAGATCTGTTTGTCACGGGCTAGCCAGGCTTAATGACGTTGATAAGAAATATTAAAAAAAAAAACTATACACACCATTACAATTAGATATACTTAAAAGATTTCTCCAATTTCAACACAACTATTTGTTATATATATTTTTTCTTTCTTTCTTCTTTCTTTCTTCCAGGTGTTGTTTTATCTCCTCTCTTCTATAACAGTTCGCAGGAGAGAAATCTGACCTCCACTTTTCCTCATCCTTTTCCCTTCAGTCCCACCTCGAGGGGAAACAAGGAGGAGAAAACACAAACTATACAAAGTTCAAAGGGGGAAACAAGAGAAGGAAAAAGAAACAGAGGGGAAAGGAGAGAAAAGGAAAGATTATGAGATTAAAATACTTATGAGAAGTTATCAAAGAGAGAGAGAGAGAGAGAGAGAGAGAGAGAGAGAGAGAGAGAGAGAGAGAGAGAGAGAGAGAGAGAGAGAGAGAGAGAGAGAGAGAGAGAGAGAGAGAGAGAGAGGAGAGAGAGAGAGAGAGAGAGAGAGAGAGAGAGAGAGAGAGAGAGAGAGAGAGAGAGAGGAGAGAGAGAGAGAGAGAGAGAGAGAGAGAGAGAGAGAGAGAGAGAGAGAGAGAGAGAGAGAGAGAGAGAGAGAGAGAGAGAGAGAAAGGGGACAAACAAAGCTAAAACATTTGCAAGGGGAAGCACCTGGCTATGCAAATCAAAAACACACAAACAAACAAACAATAGAGGATGACTGAGTTTCCTGATGGAGTCATGGGGAAGGGGAGTGAAGGGAAGGGGAGTGAAGGGGAAGGGAAGTGAGGGGAAGGGAAGTGAGGGGAAGGGAAGTGAGGGGAAGGGAAACAAATGGGTTGAAGGGGAGATGTATGTGCATGATTCTTGACAATAGGTTATGGATGGGACATGTTCCTGTATATTTTTTATCCTCTCTCTCTCTCTCTCTCTCTCTCTCTCTCTCTCTCTCTCTCTCTCTCTCTCTCTCTCTCTCTCTCTCTCTCTCTCTCTCTCTCTTTCTCTTTCTGTACTCTCTGAATGAAAAAAAAAATGATAATGGCTCTTTAATGTTCACTAATCCAAGTCATTTATCCCTCCTCTCTCTCTCTCTCTCTCTCTCTCTCTCTCTCTCTCTCTCTCTCTCTCTCTCTCTCTCTCTCTCTCTCTCTCTCTCTCTCTCTCTCTCTCTCTCTCTCTCTCTGATGATGGTAATAAGGTAGTAATTTTGTGATGAGCTGAAACATGATTGCGAATGGAAGGAAAGGGAAGGAAGAACGAGGAAGAAGAAGAAGAAGAAGAAGAAGAAGAAGAAGAAGAAGAAGAGAGAGGAAGAGGATTATGAGGGAAAAAGGAGAGAGAGAAAAAAATTAAGGCGTAGATTAGATACAAAGGAAGGGCCGTGAAAGAGGAGAGGAAGAAGAAGAAGAAGAGGAGGAGGAGGAAGAGGAGGAGGAGGAGAAGAGAAATAGGATTAGAGTATAAAGCAAGAAGATAGAGGATGGAAATAAGAAGGGGAAGAAAGATAAATGATGGAGTTGGGGAAAGGGAGGAGAGGAGAGGCAGGGAAGGATTTTTGTGGAGAAGGTAAAACATTATACACAAGAGAGAGCAACACTAGAAAGAGAGAAAGAGAGAAAGAGAGGAAGAGAGAGAAGAAGAGAGGGTAAAAGAAGGAGAGGAGAGAAAACGGATGTGTGGAGAGGAGAGAAATAAGCAGAAGAGGAAGAGGAGCAAAGTGAGGGGAGGAGAGACGAGGGGAGGAAGGAGGAAAAAAAAAAGTTACATTGAGGGTAAGGGAAGGACGAGGAGGGGAGGGAAGAGAGGAAAGAGGGGAAAGAGGAGGAAGAGGAGGAAGGACAGTGAGGAGAGGACACGAGAAAACAAGGGTAAGTAGGAGAGGAAGGGGAGGAGATGGGAAGTGAGGGGAGAGAGAGGGAAGGGGAGAGAGGGGAGAGGAGGGGAAGAAGAGCAGTCGTAAGTGAGAAGGATCAACAACACGACACTGGAATGCCAACAATCTA
>JAPQNM010000011.1:7020661-7028161 GCA_029783475.1 Metacarcinus magister | reverse complement strand
TGCAGAGAGAAGTAGGTTTTTTTTTTTTAATATATACGTATTCTGCATTTGTGTCATCTCAAGTATTTGTTTATCTGTTTTTTATAATACATCTGTCTATCTTTATCACCATGCGACCACTATTTACCTATTTATTTTTCTCTATGTATGTATGTATGTATGTATGTATGGTGTGTCATTAGCTAAGTTAATGTTTAATTCTAGCGTCTCGGTCAGATTTCATTCCTTAATAAAGATTTAGCAGTGATGTTTGCCAATTTTTTTTTTTTTTCTCTCTCTCTCTCTCTCTCTCTCTCTCTCTCTCTCTCTCTCTCTCTCTCTCTCTATCTATCTATCTCTCATAAGGAAGTCCAATTGAGGCCAAGGTACAGGTAAGCAGGTGAGGAGGTTCTCGGAAGGCAGGTAATATTTGACACTAATTAAAAAAAAAAGGATAATAAAATAATAATTCTTAAAAAAAAAGAAAAACAAACTTCAGTGTCACGTAATAACATTGAGCAGAAGTTAATAACGTAAGTTTATTTACCTGTAGCAGAAAAAAAAAGAAAAAAACAAAGAGAAAAATATAAGAGAACTCGAATAATACGAAGAAAGTTCATTCATACGCACATAATGAATACATACATGCTGGGTACACACACACACGCACACACACACACACACACACACACACACACACACACACACACACACACACACACACACACACACACACACACACACAGGTTTATTACAGGTGAGCGTGGGCAGCATGTGTACCCTGCAAGTACATCCTCAGTACACATCGGTTCCCCAACACACCTTATACAACCAAGTGTATTTCAGTAAAGGATAACAAAGTGTACAGCAAAAGTCTATATATTTCAGGCGAAGATAACAAACTGAAGAAGTAAAGTCAGTATATTTCAGTGAGATTTAAGAGGCTGAGCAGCAAGAGTCAGTGTGTTTCAGTAAGATAATGTAGCGAGGAGGAGGAGGAGGAGGAGGAGGAGGAGGAGGAGGAGGAGGAGGAGGAGGAGGAGGAGGAGGAGGAGGAGGAGGAGGAGGAGGAGGAGGAGGAGGAGGAGGAGGAGGAGGAGGAGGAGGAGGAGGAGGAGGAGGAGGAGGAGGAGCCACTGTGTCTCCTTAAAAACCACCGCATCGAGTCGACACAATCATCTCTTTTAAAAATCCACAGAATCAAGAGATACTTTTCTTGCTTTCTTTGGAGTGTGCACGGAACCGCCGCCACCATCACCACCACCACCACCATCACTATCGTCTCCTTGTGTCCAGCTCCAGCCAGCCCACCGCACCCTCAGGCCATCCATTTTAGCAGTACGGCTCGTGGCCCACAATTCTTTCCTCGAGGCTGCACGTAAACAGAGATACGTGACCCCCTTAAGTTTGCCTCATTCCCCGCCTCTCTGCAGTCCTCCTCTCCTCGTCCTCCTCCTTCAGGCGGTTCTCCTTTGACAGTGAGGCACAAACGAGGTGTGTTTTTATTTCACAGACGCGCGTGGCCCAGCGGTTGAAGCACCAGACTTGAGTGCAGAGGATTCCTAGTTCGACCCCAGGTAAACTTTTCTTAAAAATCCTGCACGTGGGGTTATGGTACACTTTTGGGGGTGGTTGGGGGTACGTACGACTTCTAGACTCTTGTGTTGTGCTAAGTAAAGTGCTGGCGGTGCGGTGGCCTCAGGTGCTTTCCAAAGGTGTCACCATTAACAAGACGCACCTGTTTCTATTCTCCCAAGTCCCTCCAGCGGTGTTCTAAAAATGTGCTAAGTTGAGACTCCAGGTGTTTGTCATAGTGCTCTCTCTCTCTCTCTCTCTCTCTCTCTCTCTCTCTCTCTCTCTCTCTCTCTCTCTCTCTCTCTCTCTCTCTCTCTCTCTCTCTTTAACTCACTCTCGACTGCAACCGCCACAAAACACTACATTTTTACTTTTTTCTCTTTCTCTCCCTTACATTGCAGTGTTTTCTCAATTCTTTTCCTCACCTTCAATGAAACAAACACTGAAACAAGAGAGAAGGAAGAAAGGAAGGAAAAGGAAAAAAAGGAGAGAAGGAATGGAAGAAGGAAAGGAGGAGGGAGGGAGAGAAGGAAGGAGGGAGGAAGGAAAAAAGAAAAGAAGGAAGGCAAGAAAGATAAATGATCGACAATAATAATTTGTCAACTAAATACAAAAGATGACGACAAAAACGACCAAAAAGACGAGGAAAACGAGGCAGAAAAAGAAAAAGAAATAAAAGATGAAGCAGAAGAAGAAAAAGAAAAGAAGAATAGAGAAGATAGTACAACAAGAGAAGAAAAAAAAATCATAGCGAGAAAAGAGAGAACGAAAATATCATCGAAGAAGGAATTACGAAAAAAGAGAAAAAGAGAAACAGAAAGACGAGAAGAAGACAAAAGAAATATCGTTAATTCCACTCACACTCTAGTTTCCTCGAGATGACAAACAGACGATGAGGTGATGATGGCGCGAGGGAACAGATAATACTTCACTTTTATTATAGTATGAGATGCATTACATTATTAAAATAGATATGTGTGTGTGTGTGTGTGTGTGTGTGTGTGTGTGTGTGTGTGTGTGTGTGTGTGTGTGTGTGTGTGTGTGTGTGTGTGTGTGTGTGTGTGTGTGTGAAAGATTATTACGTGGAATATAAGCATTTACAGAAAGTTCAAATAAAGCATATATGAAAATATACATAAAGTCATGAACGAAATGTAAAAACAATTGAAAAAAATAGATGAAAAAATTCGTAGCCAGCAATTTCAAGTTAATTAATGCATTTCACGTAACAAAAAACAAACAAAAAAACAAACACGAGTACATGAATGTATGTTATGAAAAAAAAAGAACACAGTAGGCTGGAAATTTAAGAAAAATCAATGTACAAAAAAATAAATAAATAAATAAAAGGAAGAAAAGAGGGAAAGAGGAAAGAATACAATTCCATTACGGAGAGAGAACATTTACAACTGATATGGAGGAATAAGGTATAAAGCTTCATACAGAAAAAACAAAAACAAAAAAACAAATGCATGAAAAAACACACACGCGGGAAATCCTTAAAATATTACATAACATATACACACACACACACACAAAATATAAGTTACCATTTGCAAACATTTGTTATATTTACCGTTGAGACGCGCGCCTTTACTTCACGTTCCCTTCAACACTGTTTTCCCTTCCACCCTCCCCATCACGTCCACTTTAGCGGCGCCCTCTCCACACACCTGCGGGCTGACCCACCTGTTGCCGCGGTGCTTCCAGGTGCGCAACGCTTACAAACGTTTGTGGGAACTGGATTGCACGGGGATTAAGATGGTTCTCCCTCCTAACACCACCGAAAAATGCACAGAAAACGGGTTACAGGGTTTTTGAATATTACACGTTCAATTTTTTATTATTTTCCCTCTTTTTTTTTTTACCTTGTTTGAAAATAATATTGTTCTGTTGTGTTTTTCTTCCTTTACGTTTTTTTCTGCAGAGTGAAGTCGAGAGTCTATCTTCATCTGTTTTTTTTTATAATATTTTTGTTTATTTGCTAAGGTTCATTTTGCGACTTAACACAACTCTATAGTGACATTTATATATTTCCTAAACAGTTCCATATTTTGTTTCTCTCTCCTTTATCCTTTTATCTAAAAATTGTTATGTGTTTTTATTTTCCACCACCACCACCACCACCACCACCACCACCACCACCACTACTGACGAAGGTGATCCTCTTTCACCTGCAGATTACGAGGTTACAAGCCCCAGTACCTCCCGCACCAGCAGCCCGCCAGTGCCTGTACCTGTCCCTGTGTATGTGAGGACGCGCCCCACGGCCCTACCTGACACCTCCACCAAGAAGTGCCGCCGCTCCCGCACAGTCTTCACAGGTAACAGAAAACGGGAGGAAGGTTGGTGCCTGAAGGGGGAGCTGTTACGATTTATGGTGTGTTGTAGGAAACGGAGAAACAAGGCGATACATGAAGGTTTTGTGTGTTGTGTTGTGTGTGTGTGTGTGTGTGTGTGTGTGTGTGTGTGTGTGTGTGTGTGTGTGTGTGTGTGTGTGTGTGTAGTGAATATTTGATGTTTGATCTGAATTTCTCTGGTGTTCACTTTTTCTTTTCTCTCTTTCATTTTTTCTCTTTATTTTTTTTTTTCTCTCTCTCTCTTTGTTACTATTTATTATTTGTCTGTATGTCTAACTATCTATTTCTCTCTCTATTTCTCCTTTTAATTCTTTATATTTATTTGTAATGTCTTGAATAAATGTTTTTGTGTTTAATTTTTTTTTCGTTTTGTTTAGCTTTATATATATTTTTTCAGTGTGTAAAGGATTTTTTTTTCAGTGTTTCTCTTTTTCATGTAGATTTTTTATAACTTTTATATTTCAGTACTTCCTACTGCATAGATTTCGCCTTTGACTGCAAAATCTGTGTGTGTGTATGTGTGTGTGTGTGTGTGTGTGTGTGTGGGCGCGTGTGTGTACGAATATCTATTTTTTCTCTCCTCTAGTTTCTTCTTCCTCTTTCTCTTTCTCTCTCTCTCTCTCTCTCTCTCTCTCTCTCTCTCTCTCTCTCTCTCTCTCTCTCTCTCTCTCTCTCTTTCACTTCCCTATCCTCACTCTTCCCTATTCCCTCACACCCTTCCCCTCTCTCACTCCATTCCCCTTAACTTTCACACTTTTCCCCTTTCTACTCACTTCCTACACCACCCCTTTTATTTCTCCCGCACATCCTCTTTTCACTTCTCCCTGCACCCTTACATCCCCTCTATCCCACCCTCCACCCACACCCACCTGACACCTCATTCTCTCCCCTCACCCTCCCTTCCCCTCAGAGCTCCAGCTGGTGGGGTTGGAACGAAGGTTTGAGACTCAGAAGTACCTTAGCACACCTGACCGTGTTGACTTGGCGCGATCCCTTGGCCTGACGCAGCTTCAGGTTAAGACTTGGTACCAGAACAGACGCATGAAGTGGAAGAAACAGGTGAGAGAGAGAGCGAGAGAGAGAGAGAGAGAGAGAGAGAGAGAGAGAGAGAGAGAGAGAGAGAGAGAGAGAGAGAGAGAGAGAGAGAGAGAGAGAGAGAGAGAGAGAGAGAGAGAGAGAGAGAGAGAGAGAGAGAGAGAAACAATAACATCTAGAGAAAGCGCAAGTCTCCCGCTAAACAAACAATACACGGAGGGGACGACGAGGAACAAAGTGGAGGAGGAGGAGGAGGAGGAGGAGGAGGAGGAGGAGGAGGAGGAGGAGGAGGAGGAGGAGGAGGAGGAGGAGGAGGAGGAGAGGGACCGTGACTGTGACTGTGTATGCATATGTGTGTGTGTGTGTGTTCAGCCAGTCAGCCAGCCACCTTTCACAGCTTCCCTCTCAGATACGTACATAAAAAAATAAAATATATATAACTCTCTTACAATCCTTCGATCTGACCACCACCACCACCACCACCACCACCACCACCACCACCACCACCACGTACAGGATACATATTAGAGCCATAGGATGTAAACAAGGCTATGAAGGAAGGCGTGAATGATCCTACAAGGCGTGTGCGATGCTAGGACGGAGATGAAAGGCTTGTAGGATGCTGTGAGAGGCGTGAGTGTAGGATGAGAAGGATGTAGGATGTGGGAGGCACTATGGGAGGACTTTGCAAACTTTAAGGCGATTCCCAGAACTTGAGGGAGAGAGGAGAGGGAGAGAGGGAGGAGAGAGGGAGAGAGAGAGAGAGAGAGAGGAAGGAAGAGGACAATGGAGAGAAAACATGCATGAAAGAAAAATGGAAGTGTAAGAAAAAGCATGAACGTGTGAAGAGCAAGAGCGAGAGAGAGAGAGAGAGAGAGAGAGAGAGAGAGAGAGAGAGAGAGAGAGAGAGAGAGAGAGAGAGAGAGAGAGAGAGAGAGAGAGAGAGAGAGAGAGAGAGAGGTTGGAGATTTTGTAATTAATAGTAAGAGACTTGCAGTAAAACACCTAAGGCAGAGCTGTTAATAAGGAGACACGTTAGGTTAATGAGCTCTTGTAACGTCCTTGAAAGCGCCCACGGGAGGAATGGGCGTGGGAGGGGAAGGAAGGGGCATGTGAAGAGAAGAAGAGGGTCGTGAGGGTAATGTGAGGGGAAGGAGGGAAACACAGGGGTCGTAAGGAAGGAACGACGACAAATACATCTATGAGTGAAGGTCGTTCGGGTCAGGTAGAGAAAAACGTTCCAACCCAAGAGAGGAGGAAAAAAAAACGTTGTCGTAATAAAACGTTTGAGTCAAGGATGGAAGTGTTGGAGGAATGGAAGAAAATGTTCCGTGAAAGACCAATACAAGCTTTGAAAGGATGAAAGAAGACGGGAAAACCAGGAAAAAAAGGACGTGGAAAAGGACACCTAAACTCAAGGAAAAGAAAGGGAAGAAAGAAAGTAGTGCAGGGAAGGAAGAAAAGGTTGTAGCTAAGTTTTTAGAAAAGTATGAGAGAGAGAGAGAGAGAAAAAAAAAAGACAGAGAGAAAGAAAGAGAGACGCTGCAGTAAGGAAAACAAAAATTTATCCCAGAAAAATAAATGTGACTCCCCAGACAAAAGAAAAGAGTACAGACGAGAAAGAAAAAGAAAGAAAAGAAAAGAAAATACAAAGAATATATTGCAACTGTAAGTCCTCAACACCCCCACACCCCCCCCTCCCAACACACACACACACACACACACACACACACACACACACACACACACACACACACACACACACACACACACACACACACACACACACACCAAACGCAAAAATCCATCACCTCATACAAGACCAAAAAAAAAAGTTTCCCCGACTTCCTCACAGACTAACTAACCTTAAACAATGACAACCTAACACACTTGCCTCAGAGGTCGTACACTTTCGTCCACAGTTAAGAGGATTAGTTGGCTTGGTAGACGTTCTTCTCCGTTCCTAAAGAGGTCGCAGGAGCCGTAAAGAAAATTCAGAGGTACTGTGAGAGTCTCGTGATGGGACGCGGGAACATATACAGTCTATTCGGTTTTGTCGGCGCCGTGGGAGGGAGACTACGGCAGCAGGAAGATGGAGCAGGAACAGAAGGACATATGGGCGTGGGGTTAAAGGCGAGATGGCTGAGTAAAAGTAGGAATGGTGGAATAAAAGGAATGGTGGGAATGAAGGAGCGGGACTAGGTAAGGCGAGGCGCCGGAAATGAAAGATAGTTGTAAGAAAAGAAGAAAAAGGAGGAAAATATGAAAGAAGAACATGTGTGAAAGAAGATAAAGAAGAGGAAGAGAAATCGGAATTGCCAAAAGAGGAGGAGGAAGAGGAGGAGGAGGAGGGGGAAGGAGGAGGAACACGCGAAGAGGAAGTGGCGGCGGAGGTGGAGGAAGAACAGCAGGATCGCGTGGCATCTGAAGAAGGATTCCCGGTGATGGAGAGCGACAGCGAGGCTCTGCGAGGACGTGAACCAAGTTATGGCGAGTCGTAGGAGACACTTTATGATCGAAGGTATTACAAAAGTGGCCATGAAGAGGCAGT
>JAPQNM010000011.1:7008161-7010661 GCA_029783475.1 Metacarcinus magister | reverse complement strand
TTTTTCACGCCAGACTCTCGCAAACTTAGAAGCCCAAAACTGCCACCCACTTTATTCAACGCTAAAATAATAATAATAAAAATAAAAAATAGTTCAAGAAAAATACATTACATTATCACATTATCCAAGTTTGTTTCCGGGGTGCGCGGGAAAACTTTGTAATGTTCTGTACTTTGTCAGGATCCCAGGTGAGGCGAGGCATTAGCGTGGTGCAGGTGGTACAGGTGAGGTTACGAGCTTACCTGGACGGGGTGCAAGGTACGGGTGTTGTGTGTGTGTGTGTGTGTGTGTGTGTGTGTGTGTGTGTGTGTGTGTGTGTGTGTGTGTGTGTGTGTGTGTGTGTGTGTGTGTGTGTGTGTGTGTGTGTGTGTGTGTGTGTGTGTGTGTGTGTGTGTGTGTGTGTGTGTGTGTGTGTGTGTGTGTGTGTGTGTGTCTGTAGTGTAGTGAGAACGCCTGACTAAGTGGCTTCATTATGCATCTGGCGTTAGTTCGAGCCCCACAAGACCTCTCCCCCAAAAAGTTTCGAAATTAAAACACTAATTTTATACGTTTCTTTTTCATGAGGGTTTTGTGGCTACACCCGAGAGGTCCTGCACTACATAACAAGACCGAGGGGATGTAAAATCAGAACCCAAGTCATGAATGTAAGTGTGTGTGCCTAAAGCCGTGTCCTCGTGCTGGTCTGCCGTGCATTGTAAGTTGAAAAGGAGGAGAAAAAAAGTGCGCGTGAGACAGAGAGGAAAAAAAACAAAATATATTCGGTGTCGGTAAGAGAAGCAATATCAGAATGCATAAACAAAGACTCTTGCAAGCCTTGAATAAAAGAAAAAGTGCTGGCAGTGCAATATGTGATAAAGAAAAATATGAAAATGAGACAGCTTGGAAACGTATATAAAGAAAAATAAAATAAAAAGACAAGGCAGAAGAAATATAAATAAAAGTAACAAACTGAACAAAACATAGAGAGAGAGAAAAAGAAGAAAAAAAAGTAAGGAGAGAAGGAGGAAAAAGAAGATATCATGTACAAGAATACAACACGAAGAGAGGAAGTACACACACATGCAGGCGTGTGTGTGAGTGGAATTTAAATGTTCCTTCAGTAACGAAAACAGGCCAAGGAAAAGAAAGAAAACCTAGAGTAAAAAAAAGAGAATAAGACAATAAATAAGAAGAAAAAAAAGGCAAAAACCAGGACAGTTGAGACCTTGAACTCGTGCAAAAAGTAATAGAGCGAGAGAGAGAGAGAGAGAGAGAGAGAGAGAGAGAGAGAGAGAGAGAGAGAGAGAGAGAGAGAGAGAGAGAGAGAGAGAGAGAGAGAGAGAGAGAGAGAGAGTATTAGCTTGTTTATGAGCCTGATTTGCTTCAGTACAGCATAGTAATGACATGGGTACTCACTCTCTCTCTCTCTCTCTCTCTCTCTCTCTCTCTCTCTCTCTCTCTCTCTCTCTCTCTCTCTCTCTCTGACACACACACAAACACATAATCTACTAAATCCTACGACCATGTCACTCCTCCTCTTCCTCTTCCTCTTCCTCCTCCTCCTCCTCCTCCTGCAGCGAGTGACGGGGAGTGGGAGGGTCATGCAAGGTTATGAATGTTTTGCTATACGAAGCTTGTCCTCATTATACAGACACTGATCCTGGGCGTAAACAGCTTAATACTATACAATAAATATAAGTATGTTGGGCTATTCACAAGGGGAGGCTCTTGGCGTGGTGACAGGTGAGGGTATTCAGGTATGTGGTAAGGCAAAGGAAAGGTGTGAAAGGGTGTGTGTGTGTGTGTGGTGTGTGTGGTGTGTGGTGTGTGTGTGTGTGTGTGTGTGTGTGTGTGTGTTGTGTAAAAGGATAGAGAAATGTTTACTTTTTCTTTCTTTCTTTCCTTCATTCTTACTTTCTTTCTTTTTGTTATTGTTGATGCTGTTGATGATGTTGATGTTGATGTCTGAATGCTGATGTTTTTGTTACGAATGTTAGTAGTGGTAGTAGTGGTGGTGGTGGTGGTGGTGGTGGTGGTGGTGGTGGTGGTGGTGGTGGTGGTGGTGGTGGTGGTGGTGGTGGTGGTGTTGTGTTTAATTATCATTTTGTTTATATTTTTCAGCCGTGCTAATGGTACACTCTGCATTAACGATATGCTGTTATTGCTGCCGCTGTGCTGTGCTGTGCTGTGCTGTGCTGTGCTGTGCTGTGTTCTGCTGTTGTTGTCCCGAAGCTGGTTAAACTTATGACAAGCTATTACCACCATTACTATTACTATTATTACTATCATTACTATTATCATTATCATTATCATTATTACATTTTTTCTTTTATGATGATGAAACACGATATTCTTTGTTCTTCTTTTGTAGGTTGCTATTTTATTTATCTATTTATTTATTTATTGTTTTTGTTTGTTGTTGTTGTTGTTGTTGTTGTTGTTGTTGTTGTGGTGATTGCATTGGTTGTTGATGAAATACGGTGATGGTATAGTGACGTTATCATTAGTATTGCTTTTATGT
>JAPQNM010000011.1:6980661-7003161 GCA_029783475.1 Metacarcinus magister | reverse complement strand
TAACAATAATACAAAACAATAACACGAGGACGCAGCCACTAAATCTTCGTTCTAGTCGGGCAAGTTAAAGAAGAAAAAAAGAATAAGAAAGTAGTGATTTACGAGAACATTGAACACAACACTACGAGAGAGAGAGAGAGAGAGAGAGAGAGAGAGAGAGAGAGAGAGAGAGAGAGAGAGAGAGAGAGAGAGAGAGAGAGAGAGAGAGAGAGAGAGAGAGAGAGAGAGAGAGAGAGAGAGAGAGAGAGAGAGAGAGAGAGAGAGAGAGACGAGAGAGAGAGAGGAGAGAGAGAGAGAGAGAGAGAGGAGAGAGAGAGAGAGAGAGAGAGAGAGAGAGAGAGAGAGAGAGAGAGAGAGAGAGAGAGAGAGAGCAGAGAGAGAGAGAGAGAGAGAGAGGAGAGAGAGAGAGAGAGAGAGAGGAGAGAGAGAGAGAGAGAGAGAGAGAGAGAGAGAGAGAGAGAGAGAGAGAGAGAGAGAGAGAGAGAGAGAGAGAGAGAGAGAGAGAGAGAATGGAGGGAGGGACAGGATGGGAACTGATAATGGAAAAGAGAAAGGTGTAGGTCTTAGGGGAATGGGAAGATATGGAGAGATAAGAGGAGAATAAAATGAGGGAAGTAGAGAGAAGAGAAGAGAAGGAGAAAATGAGTAAAAAAAACAAAAAGGATCAATAGAGATGAAGGAAGAGAAATAAAACAGGGAAATAAAGCAGGGAAGGAAGGAAAGGGAAAAGGAATAATTAAGAGGAATAGAAGTAAAAAAAACAAAACAAGGAAATAAAAAGGAAAAAGGAGGAAGGAAATTCTATGCTGACTCTACTGACTATAAGCTGACATTATGCTGACGTTATGTTAATTATCCGCTGACATTATCCTGACTGTGTGCTGCCCTCTAGTAACTGTTTGGCTAAGCTGTTGCCGACTCGGGTTTACTGAGGCGAAAAAAATACGATTAATGAATTTCTGCTCTGGATTATTGCACACAGAGGAACAGCTGCTTGGGTGAGGGTGAGGGGAGAGGGTGAGGGGAGAGGGTGAGGGGAGAGGGTGAGGGGAGAGTGAAGGGATATTGAGGGGAAAGGATGAAGGATGACGAGAGGGAGTGGTAAGTGAGCATAAGGGGAAGGGAAATGGAGAGGAAAGGGGAGATGGGAAAGGGTGAAGAGGAAGGGGAAAGGGAAGAGGTGTGAAGAGGGGAGAGCAAAGGTTCGAGGAAATGGTGTGTGTGTGTGTCTGTGTGTGTGTGTGTGTGTGTGTGTGTGTGTGTGTGTGTGTGTGTGTGTGTGTGTGTGTGTGTGTGTGTGTGTGTGTGTGTGTGTGTGTGTGTGTATTCTCGGCTGAACTTCATGAATCACTTTACAGGTAATAAAAACGAACACAAACTGGCATCAAAAGTTACCTGTGATTCATCAACTTAATGGCGAGGGAGCGAGTGACTGCTGGAAGAGGAGGAGGAGGAGGAGGAGGAGGAGGAGGAGGAGGAGGAGGAGGAGGAGGAGGAGGAGGAGGAGGAGGAGGAGGAGGAGGAGGAGAAGGTTATATATGAACACAAAAGCAGGAGGTAAGAGAGAGAGTGTTGACATACAGCTTCGTAACCTTTCAAGCCTTTACTGTTCATTGGAGAGAGGCTAGAAAAGAATAAGGCTTCCCTCCACCCCCTCCTCCTTCACACCAGCTATAAAAAAAACAAGTCAGGAGGAGGAGGAAGAGGAGGAGGAGGAGGAGGAGGAGGAGGAGGAGGAGGAGGAGGAGGAGGAGGAGGAGGAGGAATGGAGGAGGAGGAGGAATACATAGGAATATACAGAGTGAACAGATACCAAGAGACGTTTGTTTAACCTTGATTTATTGCCATTTATTGAACATGGAGAAGAAAACTACACAACAGAACAAGGAGGAGGAGGAGGAGGAGGAGGAGGAGGAGGAGGAGGAGGAGGAGGAGGAGGAGGAGGAGGAGGAGGAGGAGGAGGAGGAGGAGGAGGAGGAGGAGGAGAGCTGCGTAAGGCTGAAACAGGAATAAAACATGACTGAATCTCTCCTCAGCCCAAGCCAACAAAGGGAGAGCCAACTTGAGCAGACGGTGGCGCTCGTAAAGGGAAAGACTCCGTTGTAGCACGTAGGGGAGGAGGAGAGGGAGGGAAGGAGGGGTAAGGAGGGGAAGGAGAGGGAAGGAGAGGGAAGGAGAGGGAAGGAGGGGGAGGAATGGAGAAGGGAAGGAATGTTTAGCGAGACGCGATCACCAACTTTTGTGAGCGTAACCGTAAAAGGACTTCAGGACGAGGCTCAGGGATTGTGAAGGAGAAGTTTGAAGAGAGAAAAAGACACAAGGAAACTTCATCCTATCTTCCCTCACCCCCCCCCACCCTACCTCCCCCTAAGAAGAGAGAAAGAAAGAGAGAGAGAGAGAGAGAGAGAGAGAGAGAGAGAGAGAGAGAGAGAGAGAGAGAGAGAGAGAGAGAGAGAGAGAGAGAGAGAGAGAGAGAGAGAGAGAGAGAGAGAGAGAGAGAGAGAGAGAGAGAGAGAGAGAGAAGAGAGAGAGAGGAGATAGCATCACAGGCCAGGAATCCAAGTGGCATCCGTCTTAGTGAACTTATAAAGGTTTCCAGGAATGTACTGAGTTAAGTGATGCCATAATGTTGACTTGTCTTTGCAGTATCTTGGTAACCTGAACAACGATCCTGTTTCTCTTAATGGCTAAAGGACAACAAGGGTCAAGAATACAGAAGAAAAGAGGTAGACTATTTACCATCACCATACACTTCACACACATACATAAACACACACACACACACACACACACACACCCTATCTTCCCTTTCATGTGTGAGGTTGTTGCAGTCACACAGCTTTATTAAACAGTGTGGAATGTGAGGGTTTTCTTCTCTCATCAACTCCCTGCTTTGAGTTGACTGTCTTGTCTTCAATCTTTTATACTCCACTGCGATGTTGCTTAGAAAATGAGAAGTGAGGAAAGAAAGGAGAGAGGAGATGATAGGACAAGAAAATAGCTGGAACAATGCAAATTAAAAAAGAAAACAAACAGGAGAGTGAAAGTGACATTGGAAGAAAAAGGAAGAAAATACAAAGATAGATAAGATGAAGGGACATAAAGCACGTTAGGGACAGGACAGGAAGATTAGATTAGCAGACAACATGAAGGAGAGACAAAGATTCACAAAGCCAGACACTAAACATTTACATAACAGAGGAGGAAAAAAAAGGAAAAAAAGGAAACAACAAAAATGCACTCAAAAATTCTTTCAAACATATATCACGAAAAGGACAATTTAAGACAAAATTTACATCACCTAAAGTCCTCGATTGTCTTAGTAATTATATAGGAATAGAATAGAAGCAAGAGATTAAAGACGAGGAAGAAAGGGAAACAAATAATGGCTCTTATGTTATTAGTTTCTATAGTAAACTAGCAATGGAAAAAGAAACTAGAGAAAACCACATAGCAAAGGGGAAACTTACCTATTCATAAACTTCAAATCAAGATGAGTTTGGACAGCAAGAACTCACACACCAGCACCACCACCAGCAGCAGCACCACCACCACCACCACCACCATCACCGTCGTCCTGCCGAAGAATAAGACACAAATTTTACATTCCCAGCAGACCAGACCCGCTTCTGCCGTCTCCACCCACAAGAACAAATCCAAGCAAACAGAACCAAATCTTTAGCTGGTAGGAGTTACAGCACCCAGCCACGGGAGACAAAGTTGGGTGAGTGTGGGAGGATAAGTAAAGCAAAGCAGAAACACGTTCTCGCCAAGTTAGCTGGTTTGCCTTCAGGATTCTGGCTAAGACTCTGGAAGGATTAGTAATATTGGCTCCTTTGGGTGAGGCTGGGGCTGGGGATGATCCTGTGTGTGGGGGGGGGGAGAAGCGTGAGGGTGCAGGAACAATAGCTACTGCAAGGCTTGGGTACGTGGTGTTAAGTTACTTTTGTTGAACTTACAGGAGTTGGCTTTTGTTGCTGGTGGTGTTGTTGTTGGTGTTGTGGTGGTGGTAGTGGTGTTGTGGTGTTTTTTGTGTGTGTCTGTTGGTTAACCCATTCACCGTGATAATGGAAAAAGTTTCTTGTATCGCCTGTGATCTAATAATTTATGATTTTTCAATCTCTACATTGAATAATATGCTTAGGACAGTAAATTTCTCCTGGTTTATCCAATTTGAACAGTAGCATCAACACATCGTTTAGTCTTAAGTTACATAAGTTATACTGCATTGAAGTTGAATACAAAACGATTTAAAAGCCATGATACGAGGGAAGCGCGTTGCCAGACGTAAGATACACCACCCACCTCACCATATATATATATATATATATATATATATATATATATATATATATATATATATATATTATATATATATATATATATATATATATATATATATATACACATATATATATATATACACATATATATATATATATATATATATATATATATATATATATATTTATATATATATATATATATATATATATATATATATATATATATATAGAGAGAGAGAGAGAGAAAATGAGGAGGAAAGTCATGTTTTTATAAAAATATTAAGTTTCATTTTACTGCGTAATTATTAGTCATAGAACAAATATTCATAATGACAGTTGTAGAGTTTAGTTAGGTGTATCAGATGCTGCAATGATATTTCCAATATCTCTAATAGCTTTCGAGAAAATGAGGAGGAAAGTAATGTTTTTAAATAAATATTAAGTTTAATTTTACTGCGTAATTATTAATCATAGAACAAATATTCATAATATCAGTTGTACAGTTTAATTAGGTGTATCAGATGCTGCAATGATATTTCCAATATCTCTAAAAGCTTTCGAGAAAATGAGGTGGAAAGTCATGTTTTTATATAAATATTAAGTTTCATTTTACTTTGTAATTATTAGTCATAGAACAAATATTCATAATATCAGTTTTACAGTTTATTTAGGTGTATCAGATGCTGCAATGATATTTCAAATATCTCTAATAGCATTCGGGAAAATGAGGAGGAAAGTAATTTTTATATTTTAAATATTAAGTTTCATTTTACTGCGTAATTATTAGTCATAGAACAAATATTCATAATGACAGTTATACAATTTAATTAGGTGTATCAGATACTGCTATGATATTTCCAATATCTCTAATAGCTTTCGGGAAAATGAGGAGGAAAGTCATGTTTTTATATAAATATTAAGTTTCATTTTACTGCGTAATTATTAGTCATAAAACAAATATTCATAATGACAGTTGTACAGTTTAATTAGGTGTATCAGATGCTGCAATGATATTTCCAATATTTCTAATAGCTTTCGGGAAAATTAGGAGGAAAGTCATGTTTTTATATAAATATAAAGTTTCATTTTACTGCGTTATTATTAGCCATAGAACATATATTCATAATATCAGTTGTACAGTTTAATTAAATGTATCAGATGCTGCAATGATATTTTCAATATCTTTAATAGCTTTCGAGAAAATGAAAAGGAAATTCATGTTTTAAAATAAATATTAAGTTTCATTTTACTGCGTAATTATTAGTCATAGAACAAATATTCATAATGACAGTTGTACAGTTTATTTAGGTATATCAAAATCTGCAATGATATTTCCAATATCTCTAATAGCTTTCGGGAAAATGAGGAGGAAAGTCATGTTTTTATATAAATATTAAGTTTAATTTTACTGTGTAATTATTAGTCATAGAACAAATATTCATAATGACAGTTGTACAGTTTAATTAGGTGTATCAGATGCTGCATTGATATTTCCAATATCTCTAATAGCTATCGAGAAAATGAGGAGGAAATTCATGTTTTTATATAAATATTAAGTTTCATTTTACTGCGTAATTATTAGTCATAGAACAAATATTAATAATGACAAATGTACAGTTTAATTAGGTGTATCAGATGCTGCAATGATATTTCCAATATCTCTAATAGCTTTCGAGGAAATGAGGAGAAAAGTTATGTTTATATAAAAATATTAAGTTTCATTTTACTCAGTTATTATTAGTCATAGAACAAATATTCATAATGACAGTTGTACAGTTTAATTAGGTGTATCAGATGCTGTAATGATATTTTTAATATCTCTAATAGCTTTCGAGAAAATTAGAAGGAAAGTCATGTTTTTATATAAATATAAAGTTTAATTTTACTGCGTAATTATTAGTCATAGAACAAATATTCATAATTTCAGTTTTACAGTTTAATTAGGTCTATCAGATGCTGCATTGATATTTCCAATATCTCTAATAGCTTTCGAGAAAATGAGGAGGAAAGTCATGTTTTTAAATAAAAATTAAGTTTCATTTTACTGCGTAATTATTAGTCATAAAACAAATATTCATAATATCAGTTGTACAGTTTAATTAGGTCTATAAGATGCTGCAATTATATTTCCAATATCTCTAATAGCTTTCAGGAAAATTACGAGGAAAATCATGTTATTATATAAAAATACGGTTTTATTTTACTGTGTAATTATTAGTCATAGAACAAATATTCATAATATCAGTTGTACAGTTGAATTAGGTGTACCAGATGATGCAATGATATTTCCAATATCTCTAATGGCTTTCGAGAAAACGAGGAAGAAAGTAATTATAAAAAAAGTAAAATTCAATATTTATTAGTATTAGTGAAAATATTCATAATGATAGTAGTAGATTTTAATTTGGTCTATCAGATGCTGCAATGATATATCCAATATCTCTAATAGCTTTCGAGAAAATGAGGAGGAAAATCATGTTTTTATATAAATATTAAGTTTCATTTTACTGCGTAATTATTAGTCATAGAAAAAATATTCATAATGAGAGTTGTACAGTTTAATTAGGTGTATCAGATGCTGCAATGATATTTCCAATATCGCTAATAGCTTTCGGGAAAATGAGGAGGAAACTCATGTTTTTATATAAATATTAAGTTTAATTTTACTGCGTAATTATTAGTCATAGAACAAATATTCATAATGACAGTTGTACAGTTTAATTAGGTGTATCAGTTGCTGCATTGATATTTCCAATATCTCTAATAGCTTTCGAGAAAATGAGGAGGAAAGTCATGTTTTTATATAAATATAAAGTTTCATTTTACTGCGTAATTATTAGTCATAGAACAAATATTCATAATTTCAGTTTTACAGTTTAATTAGGTCTATCAGATACTGCAATGATATTTCCAATATCTCTTATAGCTTTCGAGAAAATGAGGAGGAAATTCATGTTTTTATATAAATATTAAGTTTCATTTTACTGCGTAATTATTAGTAATAGAAAAAATATTCATAATGACAGTTGTACAGTTTAATTAGGTGTATCAGTTGCTGCATTGATATTTCCAATATCTCTAATAGCTTTCGAGAAAATGAGGAGGAAAGTCATGTTTTTATATAAATATAAAGTTTCATTTTACTGCGTAATTATTAGTCATAGAACAAATATTCATAATATCAGTTGTACAGTTTAATTAGGTGTATCAGATACTGCAATGATATTTTCAATATCTCTTATAGCTTTCGAGAAAATGAGGAGGAAATTCATGTTTTTATATAAATATTAAGTTTCATTTTACTGCGTAATTATTAGTAATAGAAGAAATATTAATAATGACAGTTGTACAGTTTAATTAGGTGTATCAGATGCTGCAATGATATTTCCAATATCTCTAATAGCTTTCGAGGAAATGAGGAGAAAAGTTATGTTTATATAAAAATATTAAGTTTCATTTTACTGGGTTATTATTAGTCATAGAACAAATATTCATAATGACAGTTGTACAGTTTAAATAGGTGTATCAGATGCTGTAATGATATTTTCAATATCTCTAATAGCTTTCGAGAAAATTGAAGGAAAGTCATGTTTTTATATAAATATAAAGTTTAATTTTACTGCGTAATTATTAGTCATAGAACAAATATTCATAATTTCAGTTTTACAGTTTAATTAAGTCTATCAGATGCTGCAATGATATTTCCAATATCTCTAATAGCTTTCGAGAAAATGAGGAGGAAAGTCATGTTTTTATATAAATATAAAGTTTCATTTTACTGCGTAATTATTAGTCATAGGACAAATATTCATAATTTCAATTTTTCAGTTTAATTAGGTCTATCAGATACTGCAATGATATTTCCAATATCTCTAATAGCTTTCGAGAAAATGAGGAGGAAATTCATGTTTTTATATAAATATTAAGTTTCATTTTACTGCGTAATTATTAGTCATAGAAGAAATATTAATAGTGACAGTTGTACAGTTTAATTAGGTGTATCAGATGCTGCAATGATATTTCCAATATCTCTAATAGCTTTCGAGGAAATGAGGAGAAAAGTTATGTTTATATAAAAATATTAAAGTTTCATTTTACTGAGTTATTATTAGTCATAGAACAAATATTCATAATGACAGTTGTACAGTTTAAATAAGTGTATCAGATGCTGTAATGATATTTTCAATATCTCTAATAGCTTTCGAGAAAATTGAAGGAAAGTCATGTTTTTTTATAAATATAAAGTTTAATTTTACTGCGTAATTATTAGTCATAGAACAAATATTCATAGTTTCAGTTTTACAGTTTAATTAGGTCTATCAGATGCTGCACAAATATTTCCAATATCTCTAATAGCTTTCGAGAAAATGAGGAGGAAAGTCATGTTTTTAAATAAAAATTAAGTTTCATTTCACTGCGTAATTATTAGTCATAAAACAAATATTCATAATATCAGTTGTATAGTTTAATTAGGTTTATCAGATGCTGCAATTATATTTCCAATATCTCTAATAGCTTTCAAGAAAATGACGAGGAAAGTCATGTTATTTTATAAAAATACGGTTTTATTTTACTGCGTAATTATTAGTCATAGAAACAAATATTCATAATATCAGTTGTACAGTTTAATTAGGTGTATCAGATGATGCAATGATATTTCCAATATCTCTAATAGCTTTCGAGAAAACGAGGAGAAAGTAATTTAAAAAAAAAGTTAAAATTTCAGTATTATTAGTATAGGAAAAATATTCATAATGCAGTGTAATTTAATTAGGTCTATCAGATGCTGCAATGATATTTCCAATATCTCTAATAGCTTTCGAGAAAATGAGGAGGAAAAGTCATGTTTTTATATAAATATTAAGTTTCATTTTACTGCGTAATTATTAGTCATAGAACAAATATTCATAATGTCAGTTTTACAGTTTAATTAGGTCTATCAGATGCTGCAATGATATTTCCAATATCTCTAATAGCTTTCGAGAAAATGAGGAGGAAAGTCATGTTTTTATATAAATATTAAGTTTCATTTTACTGCGTAATTATTAGTCATAGAAGAAATATTCATAATGACAGTTGTACATTTTAATTAGGTGTATCAGATGCTGCAATGATATTTCCAATATCTCTAATAGCTTTCGAGGAAATGAGGAGAAAAGTTATGTTTATATAAAAATATTAAGTTTCATTTTACTGAGTTATTATTAGTCATAGAACAAATATTCATAATGACAGTTGTACAGTTTAATTAGGTGTATCAGATGCTGCAATGATATTTCCAATATCTCTAATAGCTTTCGAGAAAATGAGTAGGAAAGTCATGTTTTTATAAAAATATTAAGTTTAATTTTACTGCGTAATTATTAGTCATAGAACAAATATTAATAATGACAGTTGTACAGTTTAATTAGGTTTATCAGATGCTGCAATGATAATTCCAATATCTCTAATAGCATTCGGGAAAATGAGGAGGAAAGTCATGTTTATATATAAATATAAGTTTCATTTTACTGCGTAATTATTAGTCATAGAACAAATATTCATAATGACAGTTGTACAGTTTAATTAGGTGTATCAGATGACTGCAATGATATTTCCAATATCTCTAATAGCTTTCGAGAAAATGAGGAGGAAAGTCATGTTTTTATATAAAAATTAAGTTTCATTTTACTGCGTAATTATTAGTCATAGAAAAATATTCATAATGACAGTTGTACAGTTTAGTTAGGTGTATCAGATGCTGCAATGATATTTCCAATATCTCTAATAGCTTTCGAGAAAATGAGGAGGAAAGTCATGTTTTTAAATAAATATAAGTTTCATTTTACTGCGTAATTATTAGTCATAGAACAAATATTCATAATGATCAGTTGTACAGTTTAATTAGGTGTATCAGATGCTGCAATGATATTTCCAATATCTCTAATAGCTTTCGAGAAAATGAGGAGGAAAGTCATGTTTTATATAAATATAAAGTTTCATTTTACTGCGTAATTATTAGTCATAGAACAAATATTCATAATTGCAGTTGTACAGTTTAATTAGGTCTATCAGATGCTGCAATGATATTTCCAATATCTCTAATAGCTTTCGAGAAAATGAGGAGGAAAGTCATGTTTTTATATAAATATTAAGTTTCATTTTACTGCGTAATTATTAGTCATAGAACAAATATTCATAATGACAGTTGTACAGTTTAATTAGGTGTATCAGATGCTGCAATGATATTTCCAATATCTCTAATAGCTTTCGAGAAAATGAGGAGGAAAGTCATGTTTTTATATAAATATTAAGTTTCATTTTACTGCGTAATTATTAGTCATAGAACAAATATTCATAATGACAGTTGTACAGTTTAATTAGGTGTATCAGATGCTGCAATGATATTTCCAATATCTCTAATAGCTTTCGAGGGAAATGAGGAGAAAAGTTATGTTTATATAAAAATATTAAGTTTCATTTTACTCAGTTATTATTAGTCATAGAACAAATATTCATAATGACAGTTGTACAATTTAATTAGGTGTATCAGATGCTGTAATGATATTTTTAATATCTCTAATAGCTTTCGAGAAAATTAGAAGGAAAGTCATGTTTTTATATAAATATAAAGTTTAATTTTACTGCGTAATTATTAGTCATAGAACAAATATTCATAATTTCAGTTTTACAGTTTAATTAGGTCTATCAGATGCTGCAATGATATTTCCAATATCTCTAATAGCTTTCGAGAAAATGAGGAGGAAAGTCATGTTTTTAAATAAAAATTAAGTTTCATTTTACTGCGTAATTATTAGTCATAGAACAAATATTCATAATATCAGTTGTACAGTTTAATTAGGTCTATAAGATGCTGCAATTATATTTCCAATATCTCTAATAGCTTTCAAGAAAATTACGAGGAAAGTCATGTTATTATATAAAAATACGGTTTTATTTTACTGCGTAATTATTAGTCATAGAACAAATATTCATAATATCAGTTGTACAGTTGAATTAGGTGTATCAGATGATGCAATGATATTTCCAATATCTCTAATGGCTTTCGAGAAAACGAGGAAGAAAGTAATTATAAAAAAAGTAAAATTCAGTATTTATTAGTACTAGTGAAAATATTCATAATGATAGTAGTAGATTTTAATTTGGTCTATCAGATGCTGCAATGATATTTCCAATATCTCTAATAGCTTTCGAGAAAATGAGGAGGAAAATCATGTTTTTATATAAATATTAAGTTTCATTTTACTGCGTAATTATTAGTCATAGAACAAATATTCATAATGACAGTTGTACAGTTTAATTAGGTGTATCAGATGCTGCATTGATATTTCCAATATCTCTAATAGCTTTCGAGAAAATGAGGAGGAAAGTCATGTTTTTATATAAATATTAAAGTTTCATTTTACTGCGTAATTATTAGTCATAGAACAAATATTCATAATGTCAGTTTTACAGTTTAATTAGGTCTATCAGATGCTGCAATGATATTTCCAATATCTCTAATAGCTTTCGAGGAAAATGAGGAGGAAATTCATGTTTTTATATAAATATTAAGTTTCATTTTACTGCGTTATTATTAGTCATAGAACAAATATTCATAATGACAGTTGTACAGTTTAATTAGGTGTATTAGATGCTGCAATGATATTTCCAATATCTCTAATAGCTTTCGAGAAAATGAGTAGGAAAGTCATGTTTTTATATAAATATTAAGTTTCATTTTACTGCGTAATTATTAGTCATAGAACAAATATTCATAATGACAGTTGTACAGTTTAATTAGGTGTATCAGATGCTGCAATGATATTTCCAATATCTCTAATAGCTTTCGAGGGAATGAGGAGAAAAGTTATGTTTATATAAAAATATTAAGTTTCATTTTACTCAGTTATTATTAGTCATAGAACAAATATTCATAATGACAGTTGTACAATTTAATTAGGTGTATCAGATGCTGTAATGATATTTTTAATATCTCTAATAGCTTTCGAGAAAATTAGAAGGAAAGTCATGTTTTTATATAAATATAAAGTTTAATTTTACTGCGTAATTATTAGTCATAGAACAAATATTCATAATTTCAGTTTTACAGTTTAATTAGGTCTATCAGATGCTGCAATGATATTTCCAATATCTCTAATAGCTTTCGAGAAAATGAGGAGGAAAGTCATGTTTTTAAATGAAAATTAAGTTTCATTTTACTGCGTAATTATTAGTCATAGAACAAATATTCATAATATCAGTTGTAAAGTTTAATTAGGTCTATAAGATGCTGCAATTATATTTCCAATATCTCTAATAGCTTTCAAGAAAATTACGAGGAAAGTCATGTTAATATATAAAAATACGGTTTTATTTTACTGCGTAATTATTAGTCATAGAACAAATATTCATAATATCAGTTGTACAGTTGAATTAGGTGTATCAGATGATGCAATGATATTTCCAATATCTCTAATGGCTTTCGAGAAAACGAGGAAGAAAGTAATTATAAAAAAAGTAAAATTCAGTATTTATTAGTACTAGTGAAAATATTCATAATGATAGTAGTAGATTTTAATTTGGTCTATCAGATACTGCAATGATATTTCCAATATCTCTAATAGCTTTCGAGAAAATGAGGAGGAAAATCATGTTTTTATATAAATATTAAGTTTCATTTTACTGCGTAATTATTAGTCATAGAACAAATATTCATAATTTCAGTTTTACAGTTTAATTAGGTCTATCAGATGCTGCAATGATATTTCCAAATATCTCTAATAGCTTTCGAGAAAATGAGGAGGAAATTCATGTTTTTATATAAATATTAAGTTTCATTTTACTGCGTAATTATTAGTCATAGAAGAAATATTAATAATGACAGTTTTACAGTTTAATTAGGTGTATCAGATGCTGCAATGATATTTCCAATATCTCTAATAGCTTTCGAGAAAATGAGTAGGAAAGTCATGTTTTTATATAAATATTAAGTTTCATTTTACTGCGTAATTATTAGTCATAGAACAAATATTCATAATGACAGTTGTACAGTTTAATTAGGTGTATCAGATGCTGCAATGATATTTCCAATATCTCTAATAGCTTTCGAGGGAATGAGGAGAAAAGTTATGTTTATATAAAAATATTAAGTTTCATTTTACTCTGTTATTATTAGTCATAGAACAAATATTCATAATGACAGTTGTACAATTTAATTAGGTGTATCAGATGCTGTAATGATATTTTTAATATCTCTAATAGCTTTCGAGAAAATTAGAAGGAAAGTCATGTTTTTATATAAATATAAAGTTTAATTTTACTGCGTAATTATTAGTCATAGAACAAATATTCATAATTTCAGTTTTACAGTTTAATTAGGTCTATCAGATGCTGCAATGATATTTCCAATATCTCTAATAGCTTTCGAGAAAATGAGGAGGAAAGTCATGTTTTTAAATGAAAATTAAGTTTCATTTTACTGCGTAATTATTAGTCATAGAACAAATATTCATAATATCAGTTGTAAAGTTTAATTAGGTCTATAAGATGCTGCAATTATATTTCCAATATCTCTAATAGCTTTCAAGAAAATTACGAGGAAAGTCATGTTAATATATAAAAATACGGTTTTATTTTACTGCGTAATTATTAGTCATAGAACAAATATTCATAATATCAGTTGTACAGTTGAATTAGGTGTATCAGATGATGCAATGATATTTCCAATATCTCTAATGGCTTTCGAGAAAACGAGGAAGAAAGTAATTATAAAAAAAGTAAAATTCAGTATTTATTAGTACTAGTGAAAATATTCATAATGATAGTAGTAGATTTTAATTTGGTCTATCAGATACTGCAATGATATTTCCAATATCTCTAATAGCTTTCGAGAAAATGAGGAGGAAAATCATGTTTTTATATAAATATTAAGTTTCATTTTACTGCGTAATTATTAGTCATAGAACAAATATTCATAATGACAGTTGTACAGTTTAATTAGGTGTATCAGATGCTGCATTGATATTTCCAATATCTCTAATAGCTTTCGAGAAAATGAGGAGGAAAGTCATGTTTTTATATAAATATAAAGTTTCATTTTACTGCGTAATTATTAGTCATAGAACAAATATTCATAATTTCAGTTTTACAGTTTAATTAGGTCTATCAGATACTGCAATGATATTTCAAATATCTCTAATAGCTTTCGAGAAAATGAGGAGGAAATTCATGTTTTTATATAAATATTAAGTTTCATTTTACTGCGTAATTATTAGTCATAGAAGAAATATTAATAATGACAGTTTTACAGTTTAATTAGGTGTATCAGATGCTGCAATGATATTTCCAATATCTCTAATAGCTTTCGAGAAAATGAGTAGGAAAGTCATGTTTTTATATAAATATTAAGTTTCATTTTACTGCGTAATTATTAGTCATAGAACAAATATTCATAATGACAGTTGTACAGTTTAATTAGGTGTATCAGATGCTGCAATGATATTTCCAATATCTCTAATAGCTTTCGAGGGAATGAGGAGAAAAGTTATGTTTATATAAAAATATTAAGTTTCATTTTACTCTGTTATTATTAGTCATAGAACAAATATTCATAATGACAGTTGTACAATTTAATTAGGTGTATCAGATGCTGTAATGATATTTTTAATATCTCTAATAGCTTTCGAGAAAATTAGAAGGAAAGTCATGTTTTTATATAAATATAAAGTTTAATTTTACTGCGTAATTATTAGTCATAGAACAAATATTCATAATTTCAGTTTTACAGTTTAATTAGGTCTATCAGATGCTGCAATGATATTTCCAATATCTCTAATAGCTTTCGAGAAAATGAGGAGGAAAGTCATGTTTTTAAATAAAAATTAAGTTTCATTTTACTGCGTAATTATTAGTCATAGAACAAATATTCATAATATCAGTTGTAAAGTTTAATTAGGTCTATAAGATGCTGCAATTATATTTCCAATATCTCTAATAGCTTTCAAGAAAATTACGAGGAAAGTCATGTTAATATATAAAAATACGGTTTTATTTTACTGCGTAATTATTAGTCATAGAACAAATATTCATAATATCAGTTGTACAGTTGAATTAGGTGTATCAGATGATGCAATGATATTTCCAATATCTCTAATGGCTTTCGAGAAAACGAGGAAGAAAGTAATTATAAAAAAAGTAAAATTCAGTATTTATTAGTACTAGTGAAAATATTCATAATGATAGTAGTAGATTTTAATTTGGTCTATCAGATACTGCAATGATATTTCCAATATCTCTAATAGCTTTCGAGAAAATGAGGAGGAAAATCATGTTTTTATATAAATATTAAGTTTCATTTTACTGCGTAATTATTAGTCATAGAACAAATATTCATAATGACAGTTGTACAGTTTAATTAGGTGTATCAGATGCTGCATTGATATTTCCAATATCTCTAATAGCTTTCGAGAAAATGAGGAGGAAAGTCATGTTTTTATATAAATATAAAGTTTCATTTTACTGCGTAATTATTAGTCATAGAACAAATATTCATAATTTCAGTTTTACAGTTTAATTAGGTCTATCAGATACTGCAATGATATTTCAAATATCTCTAATAGCTTTCGAGAAAATGAGGAGGAAATTCATGTTTTTATATAAATATTAAGTTTCATTTTACTGCGTAATTATTAGTCATAGAAGAAATATTAATAATGACAGTTTTACAGTTTAATTAGGTGTATCAGATGCTGCAATGATATTTCCAATATCTCTAATAGCTTTCGTGGAAATGAGGAGAAAAGTTATGTTTATATAAAAATATTAAGTTTCATTTTACCGAGTTATTATTAGTCATAGAACAAATATTCATAATGACAGTTGTACAGTTTAATTAGGTGTATCAGATGCTGTAATGATATTTTCAATATCTCTAATAGCTTTCGAGAAAATTAGAAGGAAAGTCATGTTTTTATATTAATATAAAGTTTAATTTTACTGCGTAATTATTAGTCATAGAACAAATATTCATAATTTCAGTTTTACAGTTTAATTAGGTCTATCAGATGCTGCAATGATATTTCCAATATCTCTAATAGCTTTCGAGAAAATGAGGAGGAAAGTCATGTTTTTAAATAAAAATTAAGTTTCATTTTACTGCGTAATTATTAGTCATAGAAACAAATATTCATAATATCAGTTGTACAGTTTAATTAGGTCTATCAGATGCTGCAATTATATTTCCAATATCTCTAATAGCTTTCAAGAAAATGACGAGGAAAGTCATGTTATTATATAAAAATACGGTTTTATTTTACTGCGTAATTATTAGTCATAGAACAAATATTCATAATATCAGTTGTACACTTGAATTAGGTGTATCAGATGATGCAATGATATTTCCAATATCTCTAATAGCTTTCGAGAAAACGAGGAAAAAAGTATTTAAAAAAAAAGTAAAATTCAGTATTTATTAGTATTAGTGAAAATATTCATAATGCCAGTAGTAAATTTTATTTTGGTCTATCAGATGCTGCAATGATATTTCTAATATCTCTAATAGCTTTCGAGAAAATGAGGAGGAAAATCATGTTTTTATATAAATATTAAGTTTCATTTTACTGCGTAATTATTAGTCATAGAAAAAATATTCATGATGAGAGTTGTACAGTTTAATTAGGTGTATCAGATGCTGCAATGATATTTCCAATATCTCTAATAGCTTTCGGGAAAATGAGGAGGAAAGTCATGTTTTTATATAAATATTAAGTTTCACTTTACTGCGTAATTATGAGTCATAGAACAAATATTCATAATTTCAGTTTTACAGTTTAATTAGGTGTATCAGATGCTGCAATGATATTTCCAATATCTCTAATAGCTTTCGAGAAAATGAGGAGGAAATTCATGTTTTTATATAAATATTAAGTTTCATTTTACTGCGTAATTATTAGTCATAGAACAAATATTCATAATGACAGTTGTACAGTTTAATTAGGTGTATCAGATGCTGCAATGATATTTCCAATATCTCTAATAGCTTTCGAGAAAATGAGGGGGAAATTCATGTTTTTATATAAAAATTAAGTTTCATTTTACTGCGTATTTATTAGTCATAGAACAAATATTCATAATGACAGTTGTACAGTTTAATTAGCTGTATTAGATGCTGTAATGATATTTCCAATATCTCTAATAGCTTTCGAGAAAATGAGTAGGAAAGTCATCTTTTTATATAAATATTAAGTTTCATTTTACTGCGTAATTATTAGCCATAGAACAAATATTCATAATATCAGTTGTACAGTTTAATTAGGTGTATCAGATGCTGCAATGATATTTCCAATATCTCTAATAGCTTTCCAGAAAATGAGGAGGAAAGTCATGTTTTTAAATAAATATTAAGTTTAATTTTACTGCGTAATTATTAGTCATAGAACAAATATTCATAATATCAGTTTTACAATTTAATTAGGTGTATCAGATGCTGCAATGATATTTCCAATATCTCTAATAGCTTTCGGGAAAATGAGGAGGAAAGTCATGTTTATATATAAATATTAAGTTTTATTTTACTGCGTAATTATTAGTCATAGAACAAATATTCATAACGACAGTTGTACAGTTTAATTAAGTGCATCAGATGCTGCAATGATATTTCCAATATCTCTAATAGCTTTCGGGAAAATGAGGAGGAAAGTCTTGTTTTTATATAAATATTAATTTTCATTTTACTGCGTAATTATTAGTCATAAAACATATATTCATAATGAGAGTTGTACAGTTTAATTAGGGTTATCAGATGCCTCAATGATATTTCCAATATCTCTAATAGCTTTCGGGAAAATGAGGAGGAAAGTCATATTTTTATATAAATATTAAGTTTCACTTTACTGCGTAATTATTAGTCATAAAACAAATATTGAAAATGACAGTTGTACAGTTTAATTAGGTGTATCAGATGCAGCAATGATATTTCCAATATCTCTAATAGCTCTCGGGAAAATGAGGAGGAAAGTCATGTTTTTAAATAAATATTAAGTTTCATTTTACTGCGTAATTATTAGTTATAGAAAAGATATTCATAATATCAGTTGTACAGTTTAATTAGGTGTATCAGCTGTTGCAATGATATTTGCAATATCTTTAATAGCTTTCGAGAAAATGAGGAGGAAATTCATGTTTTTAAATAAATATTAAGTTTCATTTTACTGCGTAATTATTAGTCATAGAACAAATATTCATAATATCAGTTGTACAGTTTAATTAGGTCTATCAGATGCTGCAATTATGTTTCAAATATCTCTAATAGCTTTCGAGAAAATAACGAGGAAAATCATGTTCTTATATAAAAATACGGTTTTATTTTATTGCGTAATTATTAGTCATAGAACAAATATTCATAATATCAGTACTACAGTTGAATTAGGTGTATCAGATGATGGAATTATATTTCCAATGTCTCTAATAGCTTTCAAGAAAACGAGGATGAAAGTAATTTTTAAAAAAGTAAAATTCAGTATATATTAGTACTAGTGAAAATATTCATAATGACAGTAGTAGATTTTAATCAGGTCTATCAGATGCTGCAATGATATTTCCAATATCTCTAAAAGCTTTCGAGAAAATGAGGAGGAGTATCATGTATTTATATAAATATATAGTTTCATTTTACTGCGTAATTATTAGTCATAGAACAAATATTCATAATGTCAAATTTACAGTTTAATTAGGTCTATCAGATGCTGCAGTGATATTTCCAATATCTCTAATAGCTTTCGAAAAAATGAGGAGGAAAATCATGTTTTTATATAAATATTAAGTTTCATTTTACTGTGTAATTATTAGTCATAGAACAAATATTCATAATGAGAGTTGTACAGTTTAATTAGGTGTATTAGAACCTGCAATGATATTTCCAATATCTCTAATATCTTTCGAGAAAATGAGGAGGAAAGTCATGTTTTTATATAAATATTAAGTTTCATTTTACTGCGTAATTATTAGCCATAGAACAAATATTCATAATATCAGTTGTACAGTTTAATTAGGTGTATAAGATGCTGCAATGATATTTCCAATATTTCTAATAGCTTTCGAGAAAATGAGGAGGAAAGTCATGTTTTTAAATAAATATTAAGTTTAATTTTACTGCGTAATTATTAGTCATAGAACAAATATTCATAATATCAGTTGTACAGTTTAATTAGGTGTATCAGATTCTGCAATGATATTTCCAATATCTCTAATAGCTTTCGGGAAAATGAGGAGGAATGTCATGTTTATATATAAATATTAAGTTTCATTTTACTGCGTAATTATTAGTCATAAAACAAATATTCATTATGACAGTTGTACAGTTTAATTAGGTGTATCAGATGCTGCAATGATATTTCCAATATTTCCAATATTTTCAATATCCAATATCTAATGCTAGCTAGAAGAGCCTGTCGCTGACGGCCGACAGAGCGACGGTTATATATTGCTTCCGGCGGTGTTGCCAAACCGCAGTTATCGTACCGTAAAAATATCTATTGAATATCACATAAATACTCATAAGAACGGTAATTCTGATACATAAGACAATAGAAATTTGTAAATAATGATAAAAGTTGTTACACTGGCCTATACTTATTTTCATCATACGTTTGGTATATGCATGGGAATGATATAAAGATTTTGGCACAGACGTCGTGCCGCAAACACAGGAGAGGGAGACGCTGCTGGCACATAAGGTGTGCCGCAAGAACTGAATGGGTTAAGAAGAGTTATAAGGTATATATATTAATGGTTTCTCTTTCTCTCTTCTTCTCGTCTCGTCTCTCCTTCTCTTACTACCTCTCTTGTTTTCTTCTTTTCTTTTCTTTTCTCCTCCTCCTCTTCCTCTTTTTATTGTACTCCTCCTCTTCCTCCTTCTCCTCGTTTCTCTTTTGCTATTCTTCTCCCCTCCATAACATTATAAAAAAGGAGAGTAGCTAGTCACAAACAAAACAAAAAAAAAAGAGAGGAAAAGAACTGTTGACTTTTTTCCCAATAGTTTCCCTCGAGAGTCAAAATGTATAGGAAATCTGTACTCTCTTTTTCCAACCTTTTTCCAGTCTTCACCTTTTTTTCCTTGACTCTCCCTCCAGGTGGATAAAAAAAAAACCGCCGATAAAATACGGAATGAATGATAAAAATAAAAGGAGAGAAGAAGAAAAGAACATTACTTCAATACCTAAAATGAGTGAAAATAATGAGAGTAAAGGAAGGAGAAAAGAGGGATAGGAAGGTGGGATAGACGAGAGTACAAACACACACACACACACACACACACACACACACACACACACACACACACACACACACACACACACACACACACACACACCTTTATACTATCGTCGCCAACTCGACTTTGTTTTTCAATAAAGAGGAAAACGAACTAGAAATACAATCACCTAAAAAATTGAATATCCGTTTTCAATTTACTATTTCCAGTTTGCATCCAGTGTGTTTCACGTCCCGGTTCTGTTGGGCTTGAACCACTTTTTTTCATATGCTTTTCTACTGTTTCAATCTATCTTTGTCTCTATCTATCACTCCTACTATCTCTCTCTCTCTCTCTCTCTCTCTCTCTCTCTCTCTCTCTCTCTCTCTCTCTCTCTCTCTCTCTCTCTCTCTCTCTCTCTCTCTCTCTCTCTCTCTCTCTCTCTCTCTCTCTCTCTCCCCAACACAGGATATTACACTGCGAGAAGCTTAACTAAGCGTAACACAACGGCTCTTTCAATCTATAACTATATACAAGGTGACTGCAATACTACATACATACATACATACATACATACATACACGTCATTACCCAGCATCCGCCTCTCATCTCCTTCACCAATGAGAGACTCGCAGGTGACTACAGGTGTGTGCTATGCTAATTAAGAGTGGCTGATGCACCTGTCGCACCTGGATTAACATAACCACCTCACCGCGCTCCGCCTTCCTCACTGGCTTGTAAAGGACTAACCAAGACAGATTGTGAAGAGAAGATTACTGATACTTCTGATATTATTACTGCTGCTGCTGCTACTACAACTACTACTACTACTACTACTACTACTATTACTACTACTACTACTACTACTACTACTACTACTATTACTATTACTACTACTGCTACTACTATTACTACTACTACTACTGCTACTACTATTACCACTTCTACTGATATTCTTACAACAATAACAATAACAATAACTAAAATAATAATAATGATAATAATAATAATAATGTTAACGACTCTATAATACCAACAAGAATGATAATGACGATAATAATGATGATAATGATGATGCCGAGGGGTAAAGGTATTCATTCTAGCCTCTCCCAGTGTAATTATGATGCAAATATTAATGTTTGTATTAATGCGTATGTGTAATGCAGTATGATTCGACATGTATTCCACGTGGAGCTGCTGTCATGAATAATGCTTAGGTGACACTTTGTTGTAATTGCCTGGCAGGGGAAAAAAAATGGATACATGCATGTTAATAGAAAATAAACAACAATAATAATGATGGAAATGCAAATGGTAATAATGATAATAATAATAATAATAATAATAATAATAATATACGTCAGTGTAACGACTTAGGAAAGGAAATAAAAGGTATATAGATTTTCTTAAACCGAACCCCACCCCAAAAGAAAAAAAGAAAAAATGTTTGTAAAAAAATAGAAATAAAATAGAACAATAAAAACTGCAGTTCTACATCGCATAAAAGATCAAGAAAAAATAAAGAAAAAAAGTAAAAAAAAAGGAGGAGGCAAAGAGGAAGGCAGGAAGGAAAGTCAGACAAGGAAAATACCTTTGTCTGGATTCTAACAGGTAAGACGAAACACCTGTAATTGGTGTCTGAACCTTGTCGCTGGCAGTGCTACCACGAAGAGGAGGAAGAAGAAGAAGAAGAAGAAGAAGAAAAAAAAGAAGATGAGGAGGAGGAGGAGGAGGAGGAGGAGGAGGAGGAGGAGGAGGATGAGGAGGAGGAGGAGGAGGAGGAGGAGGAAAAGAATATATAAAATCCAGAGATAAACAAAGGATAATATACGTAGAAAAAAATATATTTGATAAGACTCCAAGGAAAGAGGAGACGCAAGGAAAATAAAAGAAAAAGAAAGAGAAAAGAAAAAAGAATGTTTAGAGGAAAGATACCAGACAAGAAAATGAGAGAGAGAGAGAGAGAGAGAGAGAGAGAGAGAGAGA
>JAPQNM010000011.1:6970661-6973161 GCA_029783475.1 Metacarcinus magister | reverse complement strand
TATATATATATATATATATATATATATATATATATATATATATATATATATAAGATCATTTAAGTGTATCCGTATATATATAAGATCATTTAAGTGTATGCGTATATATCTAAGAACATTTAAGTGTATCCGTATATATATAAGATCATTTAAGTGTATCCGTATATATATAAGATCATTTAAGTGTATACGTATATATATAAGATCATTTAAGTGTATCCGTATATATATGAGATCATTTAAGTGTATCCGTATATATATAAGTTCATTTAAGTGTATCCGTATATATATAAGATCATTTAAGTGTATCCGTATATATATAAGGTCATTTAAGTGTATCCGTATATATATAAGGTCATTTAAGTGTATGCGTATATATATAAGATCATTTAAGTGTATGCGTATATAAATAAGATCATTTAAGTGTATCCATATATATATAAGATCATTTAAGTGTATCCGTATATATATATATATATATATATATATATATATATATATATATATATATATATATATATAAGATCATTTAAGTGTATCAGTATATATATAAGATCATTTAAGTGTATGCATATATATATAAGAACATTTAAGTGTATCCGTATATATATAAGATCATTTAAGTGTATGCGTATATATATAAGATCATTTAAGTGTATGCATATATATATATATATATATATATATATATATATATATATATATATATATATATATATATATATATATAAGATCATTTAAGTGTATGCGTATATATATAAGATAATTTAAGTGTATCCGTATATATATAAGATCATTTAAGTGTATCCGTATATATATAAGATCATTTAAGTGTATCCGTATATATATATAAGATCATTTAAGTGTATCCGTATATATATAAGATCATTTAAGTGTATGCGTATATATATAAGATCACTTAAGTGTATGCGTATATATATAAGATCATTTAAGTGTATGCGTATATATATATAAGATCATTTAAGTGTATGCGTATATATATATATATATATATATATATATATATATATATATATATATATATATATATATATATATATATATATATATATATAAGATCATTTAAGTGTATCCGTATATATATAAGATCATTTAAGTGTATCCGTATATATATGAGATCATTTAAGTGTATCCGTATATATATAAGTTCATTTAAGTGTATTCGTATATATATAAGATCATTTAAGTGTATCCGTATATATATAAGGTCATTTAAGTGTATCCGTATATATATAAGGTCATTTAAGTGTATGCGTATATATATATAAGATCATTTAAGTGTATGCGTATATATATATATATATATATATAAGATCATTTAAGTGTATGCATATATATATATATATATATATATATATATATATATATATATATATATATATATAAGATCATTTAAGTGTATCCATATATATATAAGATCATTTAAGTGTATGCGTATATATATATAAGATCATTTAAGTGTATCGGTATATATATAAGATCATTTAAGTGTATCTGTATATATATAAGATCATTTAAGTGTATGCGTATATATATAAGATCATTTAAGTGTATCCGTATATATATATATATATATATATATATATATATATATATATATATATATATATATATATATATATATATATATATATAAGATCATTTAAGTGTATGCGTATATATATAAGATCATTTAAGTGTATCCGTATATATATATATATATATATATATATATATATATATATATATATATATATATATATATATATATATATATATATATATATATATATAAGATCATTTAAGTGTATCCGTATATATATAAGATCATTTAAGTGTATGCGTATATATATAAGATCATTTAAGTGTATCCGTATATATATAAGATCATTTAAGTGTATCCGTATATATATAAGATCATTTAAGTGTATTCGTATATATATAAGATCATTTAAGTGTATCCGTATATATATAAGATCATTTAAGTGTATCCGTATATATATAAGATCATTTAAGTCTATCCGTATATATATAAGATCATTTAAGTGTATCCGTATATATATATAAGATCATTTAAGTGTATCCGTATATATATAAGATCATTTAAGTATATCCGTATATATATAAGATCATTTAAGTGTATGCGTATATATATAAGATCATTTAAGTGTATCCGTATATATATAAGATCATTTAAGTATATGCGTATATATATAAGATCATTTAAGTGTATCCGTATATATATATAAGATCATTTAACTGTATCCGTATATATATAAGATCATTTAAGTGTATCCGTATATATATAAGATCATTTAAGTTTATCCGTATATATATAAGATCATTTAAGTGTATTCGTATATATATAAGATCATTTAAGTGTATTCGTATATATATAAGATCATTTAAGTGTATGCGTATATATATAAGATCATTTAAGTTTATCCGTATATATATAAGATCATTTAAGTGTATCCATATATATATATATAAGATCATT
>JAPQNM010000011.1:6945661-6960661 GCA_029783475.1 Metacarcinus magister | reverse complement strand
AGGAATTTATTTGGGTTAAAACAAATGATAAAATCAGTATGGTGGATCTAATACTTTACCAATGTTGATGGAAAAGATATCAGATATTCCTTAGGAAATTACCAACTAATAAACACAGCACTTGTTCAATTGGTATCTTAGCTTAAAAGCTATTATTGTTTGTTTGATGACATCAAAATTTTAGTAAATAACTATTTTTCATGAGATGGATACCGATCAAATATAGCAAAGAGTTATGTTGTGAATACATAAATATTTTTCGCTTTCTTTTAAACCCTATCCCATTCCAATCCTGCGTCTAGTTTCTTTTTTCGTTATATAGAATCTACGTCATTTACGTGAGGACGTAATATATATTTTCTTAATACTGTGTTTATCGGTACTTGTTACATACCATAAGGATCGGAAAACTCTGCAGATTCTGAATCCATGATTGAAAACTCAATACGAGTAAAACGAAAGGAGTTACAGCTAGTTTCAGTAGAAAATGTGATGAAAACCAGTTTTTATACACTATTTCAGGATGGCAGAGTCTGTTTGAATACTCCTGTAGTATACATAGCCTTCCTCTGACCTTCTGAAATGCTGCTGCATCAAGATAAGGCTCACTAGAATTAGGTATCTAACCTATATAGAGGCAGAAAACAACTCAACTCAACTCAACTCCCACCGCTCGTTCGGTCAAAATCTTCACTACTGACTGTCACCGGTGCCAATGGTTATGGAAGTGATTTATTTTCATGAAAAAAATGTAATGCAGTACTTTTATTGCAGTGTCAAGCTCCATCAAGAGCTATCAGTAACCCACGTATACTCCTACACAGGACCCGTTACCCCGTAAGGAACACACATACTCTTAACTTCCACGACTATTCTTGTAATGACTGTTACAGCTCAAAGCAGTTCATAACTATGCCTTACAACACGTTTAACCATCTTACAGACCCTCGTGGATGTGTAGAATTGATCTCAACCTAGGGGATTATTTGGGTCACTTTTGCGACTTCGGGAAATTTTGGATATTTTTTCCTCTTCGATTTTGTTCTTTTTAAACTATGTTGTACATGGGAATAATGTAAGACATTCAGCTTAGTTTCAGTTAATTTCACCAGCAACTTTTATTGCTATCAAGGAATTTATTTGGGTTAAAACAAATGATAAAATCAGTATGGTGGATCTAATACTTTACCAATGTTGATGGAAAAGATATCAGATATTCCTTAGGAAATTACCAACTAATAAACACAGCACTTGGTTCAATTGGTATCTTAGCTTAAAAGCTATTATTGTTTGTTTGATGACATCAAAATTTTAGTAAATAACTATTTTTCATGAGATGGATACCGATCAAATATAGCAAAGAGTTATGTTGTGAATACATAAATATTTTTCGCTTTCTTTTAAACCCTATCCCATTCCAATCCTGCGTCTAGTTTCTTTTTTCGTTATATAGAATCTACGTCATTTACGTGAGGACGTAATATATATTTTCTTAATACTGTGTTTATCGGTACTTGTTACATACCATAAGGATCGGAAAACTCTGCAGATTCTGAATCCATGATTGAAAACTCAATACGAGTAAAACGAAAGGAGTTACAGCTAGTTTCAGTAGAAAATGTGATGAAAACCAGTTTTTATACACTATTTCAGGATGGCAGAGTCTGTTTGAATACTCCTGTAGTATACATAGCCTTCCTCTGACCTTCTGAAATGCTGCTGCATCAAGATAAGGCTCACTAGAATTAGGTATCTAACCTATATAGAGGCAGAAAACAACTCAACTCAACTCAACTCCCACCGCTCGTTCGGTCAAAATCTTCACTACTGACTGTCACCGGTGCCAATGGTTATGGAAGTGATTTATTTTCATGAAAAAAATGTAATGCAGTACTTTTATTGCAGTGTCAAGCTCCATCAAGAGCTATCAGTAACCCACGTATACTCCTACACAGGACCCGTTACCCCGTAAGGAACACATATACTCTTAACTTCCACGACTATTCTTGTAATGACTGTTACAGCTCAAAGCAGTTCATAACTATGCCTTACAACACGTTTAACCATCTTACAGACCCTCGTGGATGTGTAGAATTGATCTCAACCTAGGGGATTATTTGGGTCACTTTTGCGACTTCGGGAAATTTTGGATATTTTTTCCTCTTCGATTTTGTTCTTTTTAAACTATGTTGTACATGGGAATAATGTAAGACATTCAGCTTAGTTTCAGTTAATTTCACCAGCAACTTTTATTGCTATCAAGGAATTTATTTGGGTTAAAACAAATGATAAAATCAGTATGGTGGATCTAATACTTTACCAATGTTGATGGAAAAGATATCAGATATTCCTTAGGAAATTACCAACTAATAAACACAGCACTTGGTTCAATTGGTATCTTAGCTTAAAAGCTATTATTGTTTGTTTGATGACATCAAAATTTTAGTAAATAACTATTTTTCATGAGATGGATACCGATCAAATATAGCAAAGAGTTATGTTGTGAATACATAAATATTTTTCGCTTTCTTTTAAACCCTATCCCATTCCAATCCTGCGTCTAGTTTCTTTTTTCGTTATATAGAATCTACGTCATTTACGTGAGGACGTAATATATATTTTCTTAATACTGTGTTTATCGGTACTTGTTACATACCATAAGGATCGGAAAACTCTGCAGATTCTGAATCCATGATTGAAAACTCAATACGAGTAAAACGAAAGGAGTTACAGCTAGTTTCAGTAGAAAATGTGATGAAAACCAGTTTTTATACACTATTTCAGGATGGCAGAGTCTGTTTGAATACTCCTGTAGTATACATAGCCTTCCTCTGACCTTCTGAAATGCTGCTGCATCAAGATAAGGCTCACTAGAATTAGGTATCTAACCTATATAGAGGCAGAAAACAACTCAACTCAACTCAACTCCCACCGCTCGTTCGGTCAAAATCTTCACTACTGACTGTCACCGGTGCCAATGGTTATGGAAGTGATTTATTTTCATGAAAAAAATGTAATGCAGTACTTTTATTGCAGTGTCAAGCTCCATCAAGAGCTATCAGTAACCCACGTATACTCCTACACAGGACCCGTTACCCCGTAAGGAACACACATACTCTTAACTTCCACGACTATTCTTGTAATGACTGTTACAGCTCAAAGCAGTTCATAACTATGCCTTACAACACGTTTAACCATCTTACAGACCCTCGTGGATGTGTAGAATTGATCTCAACCTAGGGGATTATTTGGGTCACTTTTGCGACTTCGGGAAATTTTGGATATTTTTTCCTCTTCGATTTTGTTCTTTTTAAACTATGTTGTACATGGGAATAATGTAAGACATTCAGCTTAGTTTCAGTTAATTTCACCAGCAACTTTTATTGCTATCAAGGAATTTATTTGGGTTAAAACAAATGATAAAATCAGTATGGTGGATCTAATACTTTACCAATGTTGATGGAAAAGATATCAGATATTCCTTAGGAAATTACCAACTAATAAACACAGCACTTGGTTCAATTGGTATCTTAGCTTAAAAGCTATTATTGTTTGTTTGATGACATCAAAATTTTAGTAAATAACTATTTTTCATGAGATGGATACCGATCAAATATAGCAAAGAGTTATGTTGTGAATACATAAATATTTTTCGCTTTCTTTTAAACCCTATCCCATTCCAATCCTGCGTCTAGTTTCTTTTTTCGTTATATAGAATCTACGTCATTTACGTGAGGACGTAATATATATTTTCTTAATACTGTGTTTATCGGTACTTGTTACATACCATAAGGATCGGAAAACTCTGCAGATTCTGAATCCATGATTGAAAACTCAATACGAGTAAAACGAAAGGAGTTACAGCTAGTTTCAGTAGAAAATGTGATGAAAACCAGTTTTTATACACTATTTCAGGATGGCAGAGTCTGTTTGAATACTCCTGTAGTATACATAGCCTTCCTCTGACCTTCTGAAATGCTGCTGCATCAAGATAAGGCTCACTAGAATTAGGTATCTAACCTATATAGAGGCAGAAAACAACTCAACTCAACTCAACTCCCACCGCTCGTTCGGTCAAAATCTTCACTACTGACTGTCACCGGTGCCAATGGTTATGGAAGTGATTTATTTTCATGAAAAAAATGTAATGCAGTACTTTTATTGCAGTGTCAAGCTCCATCAAGAGCTATCAGTAACCCACGTATACTCCTACACAGGACCCGTTACCCCGTAAGGAACACACATACTCTTAACTTCCACGACTATTCTTGTAATGACTGTTACAGCTCAAAGCAGTTCATAACTATGCCTTACAACACGTTTAACCATCTTACAGACCCTCGTGGATGTGTAGAATTGATCTCAACCTAGGGGATTATTTGGGTCACTTTTGCGACTTCGGGAAATTTTGGATATTTTTTCCTCTTCGATTTTGTTCTTTTTAAACTATGTTGTACATGGGAATAATGTAAGACATTCAGCTTAGTTTCAGTTAATTTCACCAGCAACTTTTATTGCTATCAAGGAATTTATTTGGGTTAAAACAAATGATAAAATCAGTATGGTGGATCTAATACTTTACCAATGTTGATGGAAAAGATATCAGATATTCCTTAGGAAATTACCAACTAATAAACACAGCACTTGGTTCAATTGGTATCTTAGCTTAAAAGCTATTATTGTTTGTTTGATGACATCAAAATTTTAGTAAATAACTATTTTTCATGAGATGGATACCGATCAAATATAGCAAAGAGTTATGTTGTGAATACATAAATATTTTTCGCTTTCTTTTAAACCCTATCCCATTCCAATCCTGCGTCTAGTTTCTTTTTTCGTTATATAGAATCTACGTCATTTACGTGAGGACGTAATATATATTTTCTTAATACTGTGTTTATCGGTACTTGTTACATACCATAAGGATCGGAAAACTCTGCAGATTCTGAATCCATGATTGAAAACTCAATACGAGTAAAACGAAAGGAGTTACAGCTAGTTTCAGTAGAAAATGTGATGAAAACCAGTTTTTATACACTATTTCAGGATGGCAGAGTCTGTTTGAATACTCCTGTAGTATACATAGCCTTCCTCTGACCTTCTGAAATGCTGCTGCATCAAGATAAGGCTCACTAGAATTAGGTATCTAACCTATATAGAGGCAGAAAACAACTCAACTCAACTCAACTCCCACCGCTCGTTCGGTCAAAATCTTCACTACTGACTGTCACCGGTGCCAATGGTTATGGAAGTGATTTATTTTCATGAAAAAAATGTAATGCAGTACTTTTATTGCAGTGTCAAGCTCCATCAAGAGCTATCAGTAACCCACGTATACTCCTACACAGGACCCGTTACCCCGTAAGGAACACATATACTCTTAACTTCCACGACTATTCTTGTAATGACTGTTACAGCTCAAAGCAGTTCATAACTATGCCTTACAACACGTTTAACCATCTTACAGACCCTCGTGGATGTGTAGAATTGATCTCAACCTAGGGGATTATTTGGGTCACTTTTGCGACTTCGGGAAATTTTTTGATATTTTTCCTCTTCGATTTTGTTCTTTTTAAACTATGTTGTACATGGGAATAATGTAAGACATTCAGCTTAGTTTCAGTTAATTTCACCAGCAACTTTTATTGCTATCAAGGAATTTATTTGGGTTAAAACAAATGATAAAATCAGTATGGTGGATCTAATACTTTACCAATGTTGATGGAAAAGATATCAGATATTCCTTAGGAAATTACCAACTAATAAACACAGCACTTGGTTCAATTGGTATCTTAGCTTAAAAGCTATTATTGTTTGTTTGATGACATCAAAATTTTAGTAAATAACTATTTTTCATGAGATGGATACCGATCAAATATAGCAAAGAGTTATGTTGTGAATACATAAATATTTTTCGCTTTCTTTTAAACCCTATCCCATTCCAATCCTGCGTCTAGTTTCTTTTTTCGTTATATAGAATCTACGTCATTTACGTGAGGACGTAATATATATTTTCTTAATACTGTGTTTATCGGTACTTGTTACATACCATAAGGATCGGAAAACTCTGCAGATTCTGAATCCATGCTTGAAAACTCAATACGAGTAAAACGAAAGGAGTTACAGCTAGTTTCAGTAGAAAATGTGATGAAAACCAGTTTTTATACACTATTTCAGGATGGCAGAGTCTGTTTGAATACTCCTGTAGTGTACATAGCCTTCCTTTGACCTTCTTAAATGCTGCTGCATCAAGATAAGGCTCACTAGAATTAGGTATATAGAGGCAGAAAACAATTCAATTCCCACCGCTCGTTCGGACATGACGGACCGATCAAAATTTTCACTACTGACTCTGTCACCGGTGCCAATGGCTATGGAAGTGATTTATTTTCATTAAAAAATGCTGCTGCATGAAGATAAGGCTCACTAGAATTAGGTATATAGAGGCAGAAAACAATTCAATTCCCACCGCTCGCTCGGTCATGACGGGCCGATCAAAATCTTCACTACTGACTCTGTCACCGGTGCCAATGGCTATGGAAGTTATTTATTTTCATTCTTAAGTGCTGCTGCATCAAGATAAGGCTCACTAGAATTAGGTATATAGAGGCAGAAAACAATTCAATTCCCACCGCTCGCTCAGTCATGACTGGCCGATCAAAATCTTCACTACTGACTCTGTCACCGGTGCCAATGGCTATGGAAGTTATTTATTTTCATTTTTAAATGCTGCTGCATCAAGATAAGGCTCACTATAATTAGGTATATAAAGGCAGAAAACAATTCAATTCCCACCGCTCGCTCGGTCATGACCGGCCGATCAAAATCTTCACTACTGACTCTGTCACCGGTGCCAATGGCTAGGGAAGTGATTTATTTTCATTCTTAAATGCTGCTGCATCAAGATAAGGCTCACTATAATTAGGTTTATAGAGGCAGAAAACAATTCAATTCCCACCGCTCTTTCGGACATGACCGACCGATCAAAATTTTCACTACTGACTCTGTCACCAGTGCCAATGGCTATGGAAGTGATTTATTTTCATTAAAAAATGTAATGCAGTACTTTTATTGCAGTGTCAAGCTCCATCGAGAAGATATGATAGCCATCAGTAACCCGCGTATACTCCTACACACGACACGTTACCCCGTAAGGAACACATATTGTCTTAACATCCACGAATATTCTTGTAATGACTGTTACAGCTCAAAAGCAGTTTATAACTAAGCCTTACGACACGTTTAACCATCTTACAGACCCTCGTGGATGTCTAGAATTGACCTCAACATATCGTGTATTTCTCTCATTTTTTCTACTCCAGGAAATTTTTTGCAAAATTTCCTCTTCGATTTTGTTCTTTTTAAACTATGTTGTACATGGGAATAATGAAAGACTTTCAGAATAGTTTTAGTTAATTTCACCAGAAACTTTTATTGCTATAAATGAATTTATTTGGGTTAAAACATATGATAAAATCAGTATGGTGGATCTAATACTTTACCAATGTTGATGGAAAAGATATCAGATATTCCTTATGAAATTACCAACTAATAAACAAAGCACTTTGTTCAATTGGTATCTTAGCTTAGAAGCTAATATTGTTTGTTTAATGATATCATTATTTAAGTAGATAACTATTTTTCATGAGATAGATACCGATCAAATATAACGAAGAGTTATATTGTGAAATTATAAATATTTTTGTCTCTTTTTAAACCCTATCCCATTCCAATCCTGCGTCTAGTTTCTTTTTTCATTATTTATAATCTACGTAATTTACGTGAGGACGTAATATATATTTTCTTAATATTGTGTTTATCAGTACTTGTTACATACCATAAGGATCAGAAAAAGATGCAGATTTTGAAGCATTGATTGAAAATTCAATACGAGTAAAATGAAAGGAGTTACAACTAGTTTAAGTAGAACATATGATGAAAACAAGTTTTTATACACTATTTCATTATGGCAGAGTCTGTTTGATTACTCCTGTAGTGTACATAGCCTTTCTTTGACCTTCTTAAATGCTGCTGCATCAAGATAAGGCTCACTATAATTAGGTATATAGAGGCAGAAAACAATTCAATTTCCACTGTTCGCTCGGTCATGACCGGCTGATTCAAAATCTTCACTACTGACTCTGTCACCGGTGCCAATGGCTATGGAAGTGATTTATTTTCATTCTTAAATGCTGCTGCATCAAGATAAGGCTCACTAGAATTAGGTATATAGAAGCAGAAAACAATTCAATTCCCACCGCTCGCTCGGTCATGACTGGCCGATCAAAATCTTCACTACTGACTCTGTCACCGGTGCCAATTGCTATGGAAGTGATTTATTTTCATTAAAAAATGTAATGCAGTACTTTTATTGCAGTGTCAATCTCCATCGAGAGGATATGATAGCCATCAGTAACCCGCGTATACTCCTACACACGACACGTTACCCCGTAAGGAACACATATTGTCTTAACGTCCACGAATATTCTTGTAATGACTGTTACAGCTCAAAGCAGTTCATAACTATGCCTTACGACACGTTTAACCATCTTACAGACCCTCGTGGATGTCTAGAATTGACCTCAACATATCATTTTTTCTACTCCGGGAAATTTTTTGCAAAATTTCCTCTTCGATTTTGTTTTTTTTAAACTATGTTGTACATGGGAATAATGTAAGACTTTCAGCATAGTTTCAGTTAATTTCACCAGAAACTTTTATTGCTATCAATGAATTTATTTGGGTTATAACAGATGATAAAATCAGTATGGTGGATCTAATACTTTACCAAAGTTGATGGAAAAGATATCAGATATTCCTTATGAAAATACCAACTAATAAACAAAGCACTTTGTTCAATTGTTTAAGTAGAACATATGATGAAAACAAGTTTTTATACACTATTTCAGGATGGCAGAGTCTGTTTGATTACTCTTGTAGTGTACATAGCCTTTCTTTGACCTTCTTAAATGCTGCTGCATCAAGATAAGGCTCACTATAATTAGGTATATAGAGGCAGAAAACAATTCAATTCCCACCGCTCGCTCGGTCATGACCGGCCGATCAAAATCTTCACTACTGACTCTGTCACCGGTGCCAATGGCTATGGAAGTTATTTATTTTCATGAAGGAGGAGGTGGAGGAGGAGGAGGAGGAGGAGGAGGAGGAGGAGGGAGGAGGAGGAGGAGGAGGAGGAGGAGGAGGAGGAGGAGAGGAGGAGGAGGAGGAGGAGGAGGAGGAGGAGGAGGAGGAGGAGGAGGAGGAGGTTGCAGAATAGAGGACAAGAATTAAAAGGAATTATCATTGTGAATATAAATGTTAATTGAACAAATAATGAACTAAATTTAAAGAGAGAGAGAGAGAGAGAGAGAGAGAGAGAGAGAGAGAGAGAGAGAGAGAGAGAGAGAGAGAGAGAGAGAGAGAGAGAGAGAGAGAGAGAGAGTTCTTATTGGTCTCTCCTTCCTCTCCCTCCCACTAACTTAACCTCTCTTCTCCTCTTCTCTCTTCTATTCCCTTGCTTTATTAACATACTCTCCTCTCTTTCCTTTATCTACTTTTTTAACTCTCTTACTGACTCTCTTTTCCCTCATTCGTAATTATGTCTCTTACCCAAACTATCTCTTCCACTTTCCCTTCTCTCTTTTTCTCCCAAATTATTGTTCTACTTACTGATTCTTCCTCTTTTGGTTATTTTTCCTCCTCCTTCTTTTGCTGATTCTTCTCTTTTCCTAATGATCTTCTCCTCCTCCTCCTCCTCCTCCTCCTCCTCCTCCTCTTCCTCTTCCTCTTCCTCCTCCTCCTCCTCCTCCATAGTGCCTCTCCTTCTCTCCTCACTTGGTTTTTCCTCCCCACTGACTCTTTCCTCTTACTCTCCCTCCCTTCTTCTCTCCCTTCCTCTCTCTCTCTCTTTTCTATTGTCACTTTTTCCCTCTCACTTTCTCTGCTTTCTTTCAACTGAATTTCTCTTTCTTTTTTTTTTCTTCTCTCTCTCTCTCTCTCTCTCTCTCTCTCTCTCTCTCTCTCTCTCTCTCTCTCTCTCTCTCTCTCTCTCTCTCTCTCTCTCTCTCTCTCCACATATCCCACTCCTTTATCACTGACTTTTTAGAATTACGAAAAAGCTCACCATTACTCTCTCTCTCTCTCTCTCTCTCTCTCTCTCTCTCTCTCTCTCTCTCTCTCTCTCTCTCTCTCTCTCTCTCTCTCTCTCTCTCTCTCTCTCTCTCTCTCTCTCTCTCATCCTGGACACTGGAAGCCTTAATCCAGCACTTATGACGTGATAGATTAAGTCACTGAACGCAAAATTCCTGTAAGCTTCCCTTGTCTCCTCCTCCTCCTCCTCCTCCTCTTCTTCTTCTTTCTCCTCCTTCTCCTGCTCCTCCTCCTCCTCCTCTTTCTCTTCCTGCTCCTTCCTCCTCCTCCTCCTCCTCCTCTTTCTCTTCCTGCTCCTTCCTCCTCCTCCTCCTCCTCCTCTTTCTCTTCCTGCTCCTTCCTCCTTCTCTGGTCTCTTTGGCATGCACTTCTACCCTTTCTCTCCTCTCTTGCTTCTTTTATTTCCTCGCTTTCCTTCTTTGCCCTCCTCCTCCTCCTCCTCCTCCTCCTCCTCCTCCTCCTCCTCCTCCTCCTGATCAAAAGCGTTGCCTTCACCCAGTTCTCATTTTATCACCTTGTTCCATTAGCTTCCTTGGACATTAAAGGTTCCTTCCTTCCTTCCTTCCTTCCTTCCTACATACTGCCCTCTCAACCTTCCCTCCTCCTCCTCCTCCTCCTCCTCCTCCTCCTCCTCCTCCTCCTCTTCCTCTTCCTTACCCTACTTGACCCTACAAGCCATTTTCTTTTTGGGGTTGATTTACGGGGTGCTAAGCTATTTCACTGCCCGGGTTTACAAATTGGGATGGGGTGTAAGCAGGTAGTGAAGAGCAGAGGGGAGAGGTGAGTGTGACAGGTGAGTGTGTTTAGGGGAGCATCAAGTGGTCAGGCAGGTGGTACAGGTGACGTGTGTGAGGGGAATATGTAAAAAAAAAAAAGTGTAAAAGTTGTGGCAGGGGAAAAAAAAATGGGAAACTTGTATAAAGGATGAATTTTGGACAGTGAGGGGAAAAATAGTGAGGTTTGGTGAAAGGGTGAAGGAGAGAGAGAGAGAGAGAGAGAGAGAGAGAGAGAGAGAGAGAGAGAGAGAGAGAGAGAGAGAGAGAGAGAGAGAGAGAGAGAGAGAGAGAGAGAGAGAGAGAGAGAGAGAGAATCGAACTCAAAGCCATTCCATTTTTCATGAACTACTACTACTACTACTACTACTACTCCTCCTCCTCCTCCTCCTCCTCCTCCTCCTCCTCCTCCTCCTCCTCCTCCTCCTCCTCCTCCTCCTCCTCCTCCACCACCTCCTCTTCCTCTCCTTCCATTCACGCAACACGTTTTCCTCTTAATATTACAGAAAACGTGCCTGCGTTGCCTCGCTTTTAAGGACAGACTGAATAACTGTTCGTATTTCAGGCGATTTTTCTGAATACTGCTGAGAGAGAGAGAGAGAGAGAGAGAGAGAGAGAGAGAGAGAGAGAGAGAGAGAGAGAGAGAGAGAGAGAGAGAGAGAGAGAGAGAGAGAGATAGATACATACACACTAGCCATCCTCTTTATATATACACTCTATCTTACATTCCCCGTTTTCTTTATTCCACACACCGTAACATTTTTGATAAAGAGCCGAATATTCGTGAGCAGGACGCGTGAAGGAGGAAGAACTGCAAGGCGGAGTAGGAGTAGCACAGAGTATTAAAGGAAGTACAGTACATTACATTAGACGAAAGTACATCTACACCATAAGCAAGCCTGTATTATTGTTATTATTATTATTATTATTATTTTTTCTTCTTATTCTTCTTGTTCGTGTTCTTCTGCTTATTGTTATTGTTATTAGTAGATTGTGCAATGTTAACGAAATCAATGAAAGGGAAATAAATAAATAAATAACACATACAAGATAAATAAACAAAACTCTAAACACTGGGAAAAAAAAACCACATACCAATAAAACCAACACCCACCCAAAATAAATAAATGAATAAAAATAAATAAATAAAAACCAGCTTCACCTAAACTCTGATAATAAATAAAAATAAAAATACACACAAGGGTCTAAACTCGTCCAAAATGCGGAGAAAACGACACGAACAGAAAGACGATTCCACGCTCTTACAGGAATAAAACATCTCACTGAATTGAGACGTAAATCAGCGGCACTCAGCGAGACACACACAGTAAATGCATCGAATTTGTCAAACAGGTGGACCGTTGTGGCACCAAACGCTGAGGCAGAAAGTGATGAAATGAAGGTTGGCACTTTGATATATCTGGTAAAATAGACAGTGTAGTAGTTACCTTGGGGGAGGCGGTGGTCTAGTGGCTAGCGTTCGGGCATACCAGCTCAGGGTCCCGCGTTAGAGCCTCGGCACGGGCTGGCCACTTTTCTTCGTTACTACCGCCGAGTGGCCTAAGATCACCCACATGCTGCCATAACACCATCCTCGCCGGGACTGCAACGTTATATGCGCGAGGAGCTTCCGCTGGCAGCATGAGCCTATCAATAAGAAAAAACAAGGTGTCACTTAAAAAATCTAACCCGCGCTACTAACGGGCGGAGGCCAACCATCTAATGTCTCCCTGAAGCCTACCGGCGCCATGGGTAAAAGATAAAAAAAGAGTGAAAAACTATTACATATAACCAAGACATATTTGAACACTCTATCCAGAATATATAGATAAAAAGTACCTCTTCACATTACTTCAATTAAAGGACTTACTTATCCAGTAGTTAAATCAAAAGAACTTATCCAGAAAACTGAAATAAAAAAAAATTATCCAGAAAACTGAAATAAAAAGAACTTATCCAGAAAACTAAGTACCTGTCGTAAGTAAGGCGGGAACAGGTGTCCTTCTTACCTATGAACCAAACACGTAACACGGAGTCATTACATCACGTACTAATAAAACAAACAATACAAATAATAACCAATTAATACTTTCCTAAAAAAACACACCCACACAAAAACAAAAACAACACCAGAGGAATTCCATGCAACAGTATTAAAAATCAAAATAAAAACACACACTTCAATAAGACAAATGTAACAAAACAGAGTCGATACCAATTCATCTATATTTTTTTTATTCTAACGGACAGCTAAGTTGATTAAAACACAAAGCATGACTACAGGATATACTAAAATGCTTTCCATGTATTTATTTATTCTATGTTACGTATTTTCCTTTTCTTTTTTTTTTTATGATGGATTTCAGTGTCCGGGCAACAAAGGCTTTATACTTACTGCATCAAAAACTATGATGGAAAAAAAAAGTTCAGTGCAGGTGGACACGCTAAAAAGGACGAGGAAAAAAAATCCCACCAATTTGTAGGAAAACCTCTGAATGTATGAGAGAGAGAGAGAGCGAGAGCGAGAGCGAGAGCGAGAGCGAGAGCGAGAGAGAGAGAGAGAGAGAGAGAGAGAGAGAGAGAGAGAGAGAGAGAGAGAAAATCTTTAAATTGGCTTATCCTTAAAGAGACACCATTAAACGACAGAGTATTCAAACAGGTGTGAGATAAAAGGTAAAAAAAAAGAAAGAAAGAAAAAAAAAACACTGAACAGCACCACTTAACTTAACGGGAAGAGGAGGAGGAAGAGGAAGAGAAAGAGGAGGAGGAGGAGGAGGAAGAAGAGGTATCTAATGAGGTGGTATTGATAGGTAGGACAAAAGTGAAGAGAGTGTTTGAGTGAAGGTAAATTGAGTGCAGACTAACTCGAGTAAGTCACTAAGTCATCAATTCCTGTTTCCATGGAAGAGAAAAGTGGGAGGTGGACGAAGGAGGGAAAGGAGGGGAATGGAGGTAAGAGAGAGGGAGGATAGAGGAGTGGGTGAATGAGTGGAGGAAAGGAGGTAAGAGGGAGGAACAGTGAGGTGAAGGGAACTGAGAGAATAAGAGGAGGAAAGAAGATAAAGAGAGAAAGAAAGAGGAGAGAGAGAAGTGGGTGAGTGAGTGGAGAAAAGAATATAGAAATAGAGGAGAAAAGAGGGAGGGAAGGGAAGTGGGAGAGAATGAATGGAAGAAGGAATAGGTGAGGAAAGATGGAGGTAAAAAAAAAAGGCAAAGGAAGGGAAAGGAAGGAGAGAAGGAAAGGGGGATTATTTGAAGGAAGAAAAAGGGAGAGATGGAATAGAAGAAAAGGAAAACGTATAGATGAAGGGAGATGAAAGGAGAGAAAGGAAGGTGAAAGGAGATTTATAAAAAAAAAGAAAAAAAAGGCATTATGTAAGGAGAAGGAGGAGGAGAAGGAGAAGGAGGAGGAAGAGGAGGAGGAGGAGGAGGAGGAGGAGGAGGAGGAGGAGGAGGAGGAGGAGGAGGAGGAGGAGGAGGAGGAGGAGGAAGAAGAGGTAAATTAGCACCCTCATCTCTCGTCATTATCCCCTGGCACTGAGACTCTCAAGGTCAACCTTTCAGGCACTCTATGACCAGCAGTGCCAAAAAAATAAAGATAGGTAAGATACTGCCACCTTCCACCTCTCTCTCTCTCTCTCTCTCTCTCTCTCTCTCTCTCTCTCTCTCTCTCTCTCTCTCTCTCTCTCTCTCTCTCTCTCTCTCTCTCTCTCTCTCTATTACACATCATCATCATTTTTCCTTCCTTCTACTTTTTTATTCTTGCTCTTCCACCTACTTCTCTTAAGCGTTTTCCACCACCTCCACCTCCTCCTCCTCCTCCTCCTCCTCCTCCTCTTACTCTTCCTCCTCTTCCTCGTTTTTGCTTTTATTCAAAGTTTCATCCCCATTGCACTCCTCCTCCTCCTCTTCACCGTGCCATCCAGACAGTTTTCAAGAGTAAAGTGTCTTGTAAACGTGCCTGTGATAACCAAAGTGTCCTGACCTGAAACTCTGCTTTATAAAGTGAAATAAAAAATATGTTAAAGGCTTTATTATGGATTTTCCGTCAAACTGCTTTTTCAAACGAGATTAATTG
>JAPQNM010000011.1:6928161-6933161 GCA_029783475.1 Metacarcinus magister | reverse complement strand
AATGAATTAATGATAACTTTAAAGGTATGGTGCCAATGAAAGGTTGTGTTGCGTGCGTAAACATATTGGAAGTGATAGTTTTGAGTGCGTGTCGGACCTGGAATTGCGTGCAGCGTGATGTTCGTGACTCGTAACGCTGATCTGGCTATTTTTCTGGATCATTTGACAATATTTGATGTGGATGTGTGTGTGTGTGTGTGTGTGTGTGTGTGTGTGTGTGTGTGTGTGTGTGTGTGTGTGTGTGTGTGTTGAAGGTGTAGTAGTAAATATTTCCAAACACCCAACAAGAATATTCCTTTTTCCAGACATTCTTTCAAGAGGACACAGCCATCGTGTTCACCTGTCCAGTCTGGCAACACTGACGAGACAAATACCTGCATCCATCACTCACAGTGTTGCCAAACCGGGAAAGATCGAGTCTCACAAGAATAGTTGGCGACACTTAACTCACTCTACACCGCCTGGAAGCGACCTGGAAGAGAGCGCTGGCAACATTTATTTTGTCAAGTCCTGGAAACACGAGGCAGACAACGAGGAAAGGAATTCATTGATTTTAGATGAGTTCTGGAAATTCCTTACTATTGAAGTGCTCCCTGGAAACAGTAGCACTTCCAGGGTACACGTATTTAGGTGTCACTGGAAATTTCCTTCAAGGGCATAGTCATGATTCAAGGAAATTGGAAACAGGGTATTGGAAGGTGTAACTTACCCTGTCTCTCTCTCTCTCTCTCTCTCTCTCTCTCTCTCTCTCTCTCTCTCTCTCTCTCTCTCTCTCTCTCTCTCTCTCTCTCTCTCTCTTCTCTTTCTCTCTCTCTCTAGTGACTGATTGAAAAGAGTGAAAGGTTTTACGGGGAAAGGAAAAGAAAGAAGAAGGAACAGAGATATCAAGAGGCGAAAGGAGGGAACAAGAGGGAAAAGGACTGAAGTATAATTGGAGGGAGGGAGGGAGGGAGAGAGAGAGGGAGGGAGTATGGTGGGAGAGAGAGAGGGAGGTACGGAGTTAGGAAAGGACGAGAGATGGATGGATAAATGAAGAGTGAGGGAGAGGGAGAGGGAGAAGAAGGTAGGTGTAGCAGGTAGGCAAAGGCAAAGGGAGGGAGGGAGGGAGGGAGGGAGGGAGGGAGGGAGGGAGGGAGGGAGGGAGGGAGGGAGGGAGGGAGGGAGGGAGGGAGGGAGGGAGAGGTTCTAAAGATTAAAGGGAGAAAGATGAAAGACGAAGCCACCGATGAAGTGTCCAGAAGATTCAAGCTTATTAACTACCAACATAATGATCGAGAGAGAGAGAGAGAGAGAGAGAGAGAGAGAGAGAGAGAGAGAGAGAGAGAGAGAGAGAGAGAGAGAGAGAGAGAGAGAGAGAGAGAGAGAGAGACTTAGTTAACCAGAGATGCTGTTTCAGAAAGATGATTTAAGTTCGTGAGTGACAGAAAGGGAGAGAATGGAGAGAAGGGAAGGGGAGGGAAGGGGAGAGAAGGGAGAAGGAAGAGGAGAAAAAGGGAGGGAAGAAACCTGAATATGGGGAGAAAGAGGATGGATAGGAGGAAGAGGAAGAGGAGAAGGAAGAGGAGTAGGAGGAAAAGAAGAACAAAGAGGAGAGGAAAGAAGGAAGGAAGGAAGGAAGAGGAGGGCGTGACTCAAGGGAAATCATGAAAACCACCTTACTTTAGTCTCTCACGCACCCACACGCACCCACACGCACCCACACGCACCCACACGCACCCACACACACCCACACGCACCCACACGCACCCACACGCACCCACACGCACTCACACGCACTCCACCACGCACCCACACGCACCCACACGCACTCACACACGCACCCACACGCACTCACACGCACTCACACGCACTCACACGCACCCACACGGTTGTAATGCACGCCCATCCACCCTCACCCACGCCCATTCTCATCCATGCTCATCCACGCCCATGCAATCTTCACCCTCACCCATTTACACCACGCCCATCTTCCCCAACGTCATCTCACACCCACAGACTCTCTCTCTCTCTCTCTCTCTCTCTCTCTCTCTCTCTCTCTCTCTCTCTCTCTCTCTCTCTCTCTCTCTCTCTCTCTCTCTCTCTCTCTCTCTCTTTACGAATCACACTGAGTTAAGGTGATTGTTTTAGGGAAACCTACTGTGTGTGAGAGCTTGTTTCCCTTAATCATTTATTCCACGTAAGTTTATTTCCCTTTATATTCCACCTAAGCAGTAAATTGTCCTTCATGTTATATTCCACGTCAATTATTTCCTTTGATTTCCCTCTTCCTTCCCCCCAAAACCACCTCAAATAATTTCCCTCCTCCTTCCCTTCCCTCCCCGCCAAAACCACCTCAAATAATTTCCCCCTAAATGATCCGCGTGGGTGAGTATGCTTGTGTTGGTTTTCCCCTTTGTCGTTCCAGCTGAGAATTCGTCACTGAGGGAAACAAAACAAAACTAAACAAAACAAAACAAACAACGGAAAATCACAGTATGCGTTGATTCCCTTTGAACGGGACACACACGCGCGACCTTCCACCGTCACGCAACAGGTAAACGACTCATTTCCGGTCAGGTGCGTACGTCCACCCACCCCACGCGCCCACACCCCGCCCACACCCCGCCCACGCCCCATCCCCCCAAAAAAAAGTGACAGTGGTGGTGGTGGTTGGTATTAATTGGAGCGTGTAACCTAACTACTGTCTATATATACACAAACACACATACATACCTTTTGCTACCTGCTTCTCTCTCTCTCTCTCTCTCTCTCTCTCTCTCTCTCTCTCTCTCTCTCTCTCTCTCTCTCTCTCTCTCTCTCTCTCTCTCTCTCTCTCTCTCTCTCTCTCTCTCTCTGTACATCCTACCTCATTATAGCCCTGCCTCACTAAGCCTTCTTTTCAGTCTTCCTTCTAACCTGCCTCTGTGGTTTCCCTTCCACCAGCCTTCCCTCTCTGTATCTGTTACCCTGCCTCCCTGCCTCCCTGCCTCCCTGCCTCCCTCCCTCCCTGCCTCCCTGCCTCAGTGTCTCCCTTCCACCCTGCCTCCTTCCCTCCCTCCCTGCCTCACTATTCCTGTAGTCTGTCTTTAACTTTTGCTCAGTTCATCTAATTGCTTCACCTTTAAGACCTACATTTTCTCTCTCTCTCTCTCTCTCTCTCTCTCTCTCTCTCTCTCTCTCTCTCTCTCTCTCTCTCTCTCTCTCTCTCTCTCTCTCTCTCTCTCTCTCTCTCTCTCTCTCTCTCTCTCGTCTGTTTATCACGTAATGTAACCGACCTTTAAACACAATAAAATCTTTGCAATCAACACAAAGTATTGCATGAAACTCAACATTTAGCAATACAAAAGCAATATAGAGTTAAATTTATTGTCATTAAAAATCGGATCCAGCTTTTATGCAACAAAAAAAAATATATATCAATTGCACTTCCATACTTTTATTTTATATATTTTTGTGAAGTACTCGCAATGGATTATTTTTTTATTTTCATATTTCAGAGTAGCATGTACGTAATGTATATATGCATCTTTTATTATATATTGTGTTAGTGTTTTAGGAAAATATTTCTTCATATGTCCAATTTTTTTCTTCTTTCATATATGTATTAATGTTATGCTTTTATCGCGTGTCCAGGCAGGCAAAAAAGAAGAAGAAAAAAAAAAGAAAAAAACCTTACATGTGGAATTGTTTTAGAAGCTTTGATGTGAGCTAAGTGTTTTTTGGAGGAGAATCAGGTAAGAAAGAAGAAAAGAAAGAAGAAAAGAAAGAAGAAAAAGAAAGAAGGAAAAAAAAAAACAAGGTAGAAATTGCGTTTGGCTATTTGCGTTCCTGTTTAGAGGTTGTTCATGTCTGTGTGTGTGTGTGTGTGTGTGTGTGTGTGTGTGTGTGTGTGTGTGTGTGTGTGTGTGTAAGAAAGCGAGAAAGAAGGAAAGATAATGACTTGTAAACACACACACACACACACACACACACACACACACACACACACACACACACACACACACACACACACACACACACACACACACACACCTGTATCTTTCATTAATTAGGACTGGTCGTAGGTAAGTAGGACAGGTGTAAAGGGAAGGTGAGAGGTAATTAATCATACAGAACATGAGACAATTATACACTTTATCTATGGTCTGTTGATCTCTCTCTCTCTCTCTCTCTCTCTCTCTCTCTCTCTCTCTCTCTCTCTCTCTCTCTCTCTCTCTCTCTCTCTCTCTCTCTCTCTCTCTCTCTCTCTCTCTCTCTCTCTCTCTCTCTCTCTCCCTTTCCATTAGTATTTTTTTCCTTTTATCTCCTCTCCCTCCCCAAATTTCCTCCCCCTTCTCACACCACCTATTAGTGTTTTTTTCCCTTTCCTCCTCGGCATAAATTACCTTTACAAAAACGTTATATTTCCCTGGTTAGGCAATTACGGTCGTTGTCGTCGCAAGTCTCATAACATAAAGTGGTTTTGATTCCTTACCGCTATTACTGCCTCTGTTTTGCTGCCACCCCTGCCGTAGATTCACCTGGAAAATAAATAAATAAATAAATAAATAAATAAATAAATAAGTATAGATACATTGATAAGTAAATTGGTAAGTATATAAAATCTGGTTTAATTTGGAGATACGTTTTCCGTTTCAATTTGTTTGCTTTTTCTGATATGTAAAATAATAATAAGTTTTTTTTTTGCTATTATATGTTTGTGTTTATTCATTTATTATTTAAGATTGTGAATAGTATAAAAGAAAAAAATATATTTCTCTTCTTATTGAATTCATATATCAATTACAATATTATTTTTCTTTACTCTTATTCTTCATGCGTTTCACTTTTCTTATATTTCTTAACTGGTTTCCTATTTCACTTCTCCATTTTCTTATCAATAAAAGGCTATATTCTCCCTCTGTCTTTCCTCTGCTACACACACACACACTCACTCACACACACACACACACACACACACACACACACACACACACACACACACACACACCACACACACACACACACACACACAGATACAC
>JAPQNM010000011.1:6900661-6903161 GCA_029783475.1 Metacarcinus magister | reverse complement strand
TTTTCTAATTGCTTAATTTAAATTTGCATTTTAAACACAAAGTCAAAAGCTTAGGGATGCGAAAACAAATAAAACATTTCCTACGGTTGTGAGGCATAGAAAAGGTTACGAACTATCGATCCAAAACATTCTATCATGGAAAAAAATATAAATATATATCATATTTACATTCAGACATTCATAGCATTCCGTTTTGCACTCACATTCACTAGACACACTAAGTATTTCTAACATTCCTACTATTAATTCCCTTCCTCTCTCTTCCTCTCTCTTTCTCTCTCTCTCTCTCTCTCTCTCTCTCTCTCTCTCTCTCTCTCTCTCTCTCTCTCTCTCTCGTCCGTCCCTTCCTGCCTGGGTACCTAGGCTCCCTCCTTTCCTTCCTCCCAGCCTCGACTTTGGGCGGGCCGTGATCCAGTTAGGTAAGGTCAGACCAAGTTAGATTACATAAGACGGTCGGGTCGCAATGGCACAGGTAGGCGAACTAGTTTCATCTTCAGACAACAATGCGAAGTGAGGGTCGTCCTCTGCCCCCAAGTATTCCCCGGAACTCTACACTTATAACCCAACTCTACAAAGTCACGGGGGACGTTGTAGTCTTGGTAGCAGCAGTTCAGTTTGGAAATAGAATATGGCGGTGAGCGAGGCATCTCTATATCCACTTTCAAATAACAATGCAGGGTTTGAGGCTCATTCTAAACGGTTATTACCACACATGAACTCGAGGTATAGAAAGGCATTAACGACCCTCAATCATATTTGTAGTTTCCAGCAAGAGCAAGTCAGCCAACTAACTCTATTCACCTTTGGACAGTAATACAGGTAACTTGAGGGGTGTCTTAATTGAAATGTTCACCTGGACTGTGTAATTATTAGATGTGAAGCCACCGTAGGAGAGGATGGTGTAAAGTTATATTTGTATATGTAAACAGGATGAAGCAAGGATTTTTGTTACCTGTACACACCGTTACAGTATTACAGGTGGGAGGAAGGGTGTTCTGATTGCAATGTTCACCTGTTGTGTATAATTGTTATCATGCCTGAAGCCTTTACGTGGATACAATTGTTGGTATTCTTGTTCTTGTGAAATCAATTACCGTGTATAATAGTTATTTATATAATTTCATATGTATGAGTATTAAAGTTTTTTTTAGTTGCATTTGAATGACTATATTATCACATATTTACTTCCTAGAGTGTTTGTTTTTTTTTGCAGGATTAGAAAAAAAGTACTTTAAGCAAGTTTTGTATGAAGGCATTTACGAAACACACACATAGACTCACCCATAAAAATATATATACCAAAAGAATATGCTACTAAGTTTTGTGTGTGAGCGTCCACTAAATAACCGGCTTTTGTATATCCGGAATAAATACTAGAATTAAGAAAAGTTGTTTTTACCTACCAAACTTTCAACATTTTTCTTGCTCAACTTTCCCTAAGCACGTCGCAGGTAAGGCAAGGTGGGAAGTGAGATACCTTTATATTCCCCTCACCTGGACAAATAACTGGCTTTACCTGTCTCCATCCTGTGTTTTATGTCCTTGTGTCACTGTAACCCTTCACCTCACCTGGGAAACATTCTCTTCTCATGAACTCTCTCCCTTCCCTTCCCTTCCCTTCCCTCACACCTAATCCTCCTCTTTCCTCCTCTTTTTTTCCTCTTTACTTCCCACACTCCTTTAATTTCTTAGTTTCCTTGCACTCCTTTTTCCTCCTTTCTTTTTCTATATCTTTCTTTTCCTCTTTTCCTATTGTCCTTTAGTTGTCTTTTGTACTCTCTCTCTCTCTCTCTCTCTCTCTCTCTCTCTCTCTCTCTCTCTCTCTCTCTCTCTCTCTCTCTCTCTCTCTCTCTCTCTCTCTCTCTCTCTCTCTCTCTCTCTCTCTCTCTCTCCGTCGTTTCTGGGACTTGCATTCTCTAACATCGTAGAAACGGTTCTAACTCGAAACTGTAATTGCCATCCAACACACACACACACACCACACACACACACACCACACACACACACACACACACACATTCCTTCCCCTTAAACAATCCCTATTTTAAACACTATTTCAAGAACCAAACCTACACAAGAGAGAGAGAGAGAGAGAGAGAGAGAGAGAGAGAGAGAGAGAGAGAGAGAGAGAGAGAGAGAGAGAGAGAGAGAGAGAGAGAGAGAGAGAGAGAGAGAGAGAGAGAGAGAGAGAGAGAGAGAGAGAGTATCAGTATCAGTAGTAGTAGTAGTAGTAGTAGTAGAGAGGACAAAAGAAGAACAGTGAAGCTCTTTTGGCCACTAGTAATCCATATTTAAAGGGTAACTTCCGCCTTCCCGGTTAAGCGAAGGACTGTGAAGATGAATGTGATGCTAAAACTAATAAGTAGAACAGATTGAAACTCCTGAGGGAAGAGAGAGGCGAAGGGCAAGGAGACAGAGGAAGAGAGAAGGGAAAGAATGTAAGAAGAGAGAGGTGGAGGGCAGTAGCAAGGAGAGAGAGAGAAGGGAGAGAAAGTAGGAA
>JAPQNM010000011.1:6895661-6898161 GCA_029783475.1 Metacarcinus magister | reverse complement strand
TGGTATTTTTAAGTTGTGTTGAAAGGTGGTTATATACACATAATAGTGATGAATCGTGAATTAGAGGAATTTTTAGAATAATGAACAAAACTCATGGATTATAACGTTACATTTTGTATGAAAATGTATATCGGTACTGTCTCTATTCATTAATTTATATATTCATCTGTGTGTGTGTGTGTGTGTGTGTGTATATTTATGTACTCCAAAAATATACATACATATGCATACATCCACACATCCCTTCCATCCACGCATACATATACATACAAGCCAGATAGATTGTTAGCCATGAAGCGTAATATTTATGACGCCACAATAAATGAATAGAAATATACATAGACATTCACACACAAAACACCCGCGTCACGTGTATAAATTCATTATGCAAATCTCGATGAAAAATATGATTTTGCTTATTGTTTTATTATCAAAAGAGGTTTATTGGTGCACACATATTGAAATGAAAAGAGAGAGAGAGAGAGAGAGAGAGAGAGAGAGAGAGAGAGAGAGAGAGAGAGAGAGAGAGAGAGAGAGAGAGAGAGAGAGAGAGAGAGAGAGAGAGAGAGAGAGAGAGAGAGAGAGAGAGAGAGCGAGAGAGAGAGAGAGAGAGAGAGAGAGAGGAGAGAGAGAGAGAGAGAGAGAGAGAGAGAGAGAGAGAGATTGACATTAGTGATTCCTAGAGGGAGGGAGGAATTGGAAAGATTGGAAAGGTTAGCGTAGGAGGGAGAAAGAATAAATGAAAACCAGGACTTAGAAATAAAATAAATAAAACCGGTTGTTGGAAATGGAAAAGCAATAAAGTAATAGAGAGGGGAAGAGAAAGAGGGAATAGGAGAACAAAGGAAATAGAGAGAAATAGAAGCGAACTTATCAAGGACAGAATAAATACACACGAATTAGATGGAAAAGAGAATAGAGAAAAGAGAATAGAGAATAGTGATGTAGAGGGGAGACATAGAGAAACTACGTAATAAAACAGAATTAAACAGTCCATGGAGGCAACAAGACAATAGCTTTCAATTGCTTGTTAGCTTAAAAAAAGTTTGTCAATTGATTCTTTGTAAAATTCAGACGAAAAAATTAATGGAGAAAAGATACAAGTTGATGTGAAGTAAAAAGTTTGATAATTAACCTGAACAATTACTATAATTACTCTGTTTTAGCTCGTGTTCCTTAATTACCTAGAGATGAGGGTTTTAAAAGGGTTAAGGTAGTTACGAGAAGGTGTGTGTTTGTGCTGCTGGAAACACACACACACACACACACACACACACACACACACATCATTTATATTACTATCATTATTATTATTGCTATTGTTCTTACTATTACTATTGTTATAATATACTGTGATAGCGAATTATTTTTCTTGAAGTTTTTTCTATCATCATTAGTAGCAGTAGCCTGACTAATACGTGTGTCTGTCTGTCTGTCTGTCTGTCTGTCTGTCAAGGATAATTACACGTCAGAACATTGCAGGAAATTATGAAAATGACATGTGCAGATCTCATAATTATGCAAATGTAACAAATACGAAACGAAAGTAACCTTATAAAATCACCTCAAACTACTACCATAACTTATTTTCCTTCATCTTATTTACCAATCTATAATTTTGAAAAGGTAAATCATAAGACAATAAATCTGAAACACAACTAATCAGACGATAGACGTAGTTTAGTTCATATGGGGAGAGGGTAGGCTGGGAGAGGGGAAGTGGGCTGGGAGGGGCAAGGCTAGGATGGGAGGGGAGGGGATAGGTAGGGCAGGGATAGCAGGGGCAAGGGCAGGGGGCAGGGGGACAGGGGGTAGGGAGGTTAGTACACTGCTCTCTGTTGACGGAAGAAACAACTGCTTTGGGATTTCCTGGCCAGCGTTTAGAGAACATGAACACAAGGACGAAGAGTAAGTTTGATCAAGGAAACTTTCGACCTTTCTGCAACACTAATGAGGGTGTGTGTGTGTGTGGTGTGTGTGTGTGTGTGTGTGTGTGTGTGTGTGTGTTTAGTACTATAATAGAGTGAAGGAGATTTTCAAACACAGCAAAACAAACACGCCTCCATAGCAATGATGTTTGTTTGTTTGTTTGTGCTTTGATTTGTGTTTCATTGTTGTGTTCTGTGTGTGTGTGTGTGTGTGTGTGTGTGTGTGTGTGTGTGTGTGTGTGTGTGTGTGTGTGTGTGTGTGTGTGTGTGTGTGTGTGAAAGTAGAAAGTGACAATGTAAAGAGAAAAAAAGATGTACACACACACACACACACACACACACACACACACACACACACACACACACACAGCAAAAAAAAAGAAGAGGAGGAGAACGACGAACACGAAGAAAAGGAGGAGGAGGAAGAAGAGGAGGAGGAGGAGGACCACGAAAAATATCTCTACCACCACCATCACCACAACCACCTCCTCTTTCTCAACCTCCTCCTCCTCCTCCTCCTCCTCCTCCTCCTCCTCCTCTATGCCGCCTTCCGGAGTCGGGGCACGAACGGG
>JAPQNM010000011.1:6888161-6890661 GCA_029783475.1 Metacarcinus magister | reverse complement strand
TTCTCACTTCCTTCATTCCATCTATACTTTTTACTTATGATTTTCACTTCTATTTTCCCTTCACACACTCTCTCTCTTGCTTCTCTTCTTCTTCCCCCGAAAACAAACTTGGATTTCCCCTCTTCCTTCCCCTTCCCTTCCCCTTGTTTTTCCTCTTCCTCCCCTTCCCCTCTTCCTTCCCCTTGTTTTCCTCTTCCTTCCCTTCTCCTGTTTCCCCTCTTCCTCCACCTCTCTTTATTTGCACTCTTCCTTCCCCTTCCTCCTGTTTTCCCTCTTCCTTCCCTCCCTCCACTTGTTCCCCTCTTCCTTCCCCTTTGTTTTCTCTCTTCTTTCCCCTCCCCTTCCCCTTCCTTCCCCTTCCCCCCTTCTTCCCCTTCTCCTCTCCCCTTGCTTCCCTCTTCTTTCCCCTCCTCTCCACTCGTTCCCCTTTGTTTCCCCCTTCCTTCCCCTTCCTTCCCCTTCCCCTTCCCCTTCCCCTTGCTTCCCCTTGTGCCGAGTCTTGGTTCTATTGAGCGTGTTATCACGTATATTGCAAACCTATACTGGCTATCATTGCAATCAATAGGCCGTTTGCTTTTATTATTACTACACCCTTCAAAACACACACGCACACGCACACGCACACACACGCACACACACACACACACACACATATTCTCTCTCTCTCTCTCTCTCTCTCTCTCTCTCTCTCTCTCTCTCTCTCTCTCAACCCAGTGTTCGATGCCCTTTAAGCAAGTTTCAGTCCCGGGAGACAATGCCATCCTAAGGGGGGGGGGAGGGGGAGGGAAAGGGGGGGGGAAGGGAGGGAAGAAGAAGGGATAAGCTGGAGGAAGGAGGAAAGGGGCAAACAGGCTACAGGAAGGAGGAGGAAGGGATAGATAGGATGGAGGAGGGAGGAAAGGTTGGAGAGATAGAGTGAGGTGGAGGAAAGAAAGCCGGGAAGAATGGAGGGAGAATGGAGGGAAGAATGTAGGAGTAATGAGAAGTGGAGGGAAGGAGGGAAGGAAGGAAGGAAGGAAGGGAGGGAAGGGAAAGGAATGAGACGGGAAGAAAGAAGAGATGAAGAAATAAGAAAAAAAAGGAGAGAGAGAGAGAGAGAGAGAGAGAGAGAGAGAGAGAGAGAGAGAGAGAGAGAGAGAGAGAGAGAGAGAGAGAGAGAGAGAGAGAGAGAGAGAGAGAGAGAGGAGAGAGAGAGAGAGAGAGAGAGAGAGAGAGAAGGGAGGAAGGGAAGGAGTGAAACAAAACTAAATACAGATATTATACAAGACAAACAAACAAACAAACAGACAGACAGACAGACAGGTAGTGGTGGTGAGAGAGAGAAAACATACACCTGCAATCAACAGGTGGTGGAGGCGGAGACCACACCCACCACTTCACACCTTAGTCTGCCACCAGGTGAGAGGAGAAGGGGCTACAATTTTTATTTTATTTATTTTTTTAATTTTATTTTTTTATTTATTTATTTATTTTTTTATTATTTTTTTAATTTTATTTATTTATTTATTTTTTTATATATACATATTAAAAGGGTACTGGCTAAGGGACAACAAAAATATACGTACAAAAAAAAAAAAAAAATAATAATAATCCCGTTTGTAAAGGTAAAATAACGAGAAACAAGAACAGGTAAGGTAAGACCAGGTAAGGTAAGTAATTGAGGCATGAATTAACACAGACTTATAACACACACCAAGATAAGATAAGATAAGACGAAGCAAGGTGAACGAGATTAGATTAATGAGATAATAATTAAGTCCACAGGTGTTTAAGTTTTCGTGTTTATGAGGTGAGGGGATGAGGGAAAGGTAAGAACAGGTGTGATGAGGTAAGTGCTTGATAGGTAGTCACGTAAAAAGTCTGACGTGTGTGAGGTGACGAGAAGATACACAGAGAGGGAGATTGGTGTTGAGGAAGCAATTGAAGTGAGTGGAAAGTGTGTACGAGAGAGAGAGAGAGAGAGAGAGAGAGAGAGAGAGAGAGAGAGAGAGAGAGAGAGAGAGAGAGAGAGAGAGAGAGAGAGAGAGAGAGAGAGAGAAGAGGGGAGGGAAAGCATAAAGTTTGAGAAAGTGGTGGGGAACAGGTATTTGTGTGATTCCAAGGTTGTGATTGAAATGAAAGTAAACTCGAGTGTAATTGAAAAGAGAGAGAGAGAGAGAGAGAGAGAGAGAGAGAGAGAGAGAGAGAGAGAGAGAGAGAGAGAGAGAGAGAGAGAGAGAGAGAGAGAGAGAGAGAGAGAGAGAGAGAGAGAGAGAGAGAGTGAGTGTGTGTGTGTGTGTGTAAATGCAAAGGGGAAACATATATGGAAAGTGAGAGAGAGAGAGAGAGAGAGGGAGAGGGAGAGGGAGAGGGAGAGAGAGAGGGAGAGAGAGAGAGGGAGAGAGATTGTGACCTAGGCTTGGCTGGGTGCAAAGGGTTAGAGTCGACAAGGATATTGATAATAACAGTTGGCAGCTTGAAAACAAATATATTTAGTTATTCAAAATACACGAAAAGAATA
>JAPQNM010000011.1:6870661-6883161 GCA_029783475.1 Metacarcinus magister | reverse complement strand
TTGACAAAATCAATGTCGACTTCTTGGTCAGGAAGATTGTTCTATGAATTAACATCTCATACTAAAAAAAATTGTCTCTTTTCATTTTGACAGAAGTGTTTTAACTTGAATACATGTCCTGATGTGCAGACCTGAGGTGTCACCACACACTGGTCACACGGTGGAATGGTGCACTTGTTAAAACCATCCAACACTTGAACACATCTGTTATGATATCTTTCCTTGGATAGAATATACATCAAGAACTTTGTCGTTGATGGTACAAGGTGACTCAGAAAGCCTCTCCACCTGCTTGGTCCACCTGGTGTGTATTGATTCAATGAACTTGACATCACACAGTTTGTTGGTTTCCAGAGAAACTCAAACTTTAGAAGTAGGTGAAGGTTAGAGGCTACAAGTGCCACCATGAAATTTGTATAGTACCTGCATATCATGACTTTTAATATGTTCATGCACAGATCAATGAATTTATTCACAATTGAACTAATGTGCATAATGAAAATGAAGTGTATCATTAACCATATGACTCAACATATACCAGACTCCTCTTGTAAACACTATATACTTAAAGGTTCTACTGTAATGCATCGTGTTTTGAAAAGCAGAGAAGCCGAGAAATTGATCGCAAGGAGCAAGTAACGATGAGATGGCTGCGGCCGGTGATCAAACCCAACACTACATTCAACGTAACAACGCCTCACCAACCACACCATAATTACCAAGGCTCAGATAGAGTTGGGTTGACATTAACCGTCCCTTCACCACACTACGTCTCCCCATCAAGCACCACCACACTAAAATTTATACCCGGCACATTTATTGGTAATGTTCCGTCAAGGTGTAACCAGAGAAGGAAAACCTCTTGATACCTTTTAATGTTCCTTGATTCTTTATTAACCCATTCAGTTCTTGCGGCACACCATATGTGCCAGCAGCGTCTCCCTCTCCTGTGTTTGCGGCACGACGTCTGTGACAAGATCTTTATATCATTCCCATGCATATACATATGATGTATAGGCCAGTGTAACAACTTTCATAATTATTTACAAATTTCTATTGTCTTATGTATCAGAATTACCGTTCTTATGAGTATTTATGTGATATTCAATAGATAATTTTACTGTACGATAACTGCGGTTTGGCAACACCGCCGGCAGCAATATATAACCATCGCTCCGTCGGCCGTCAGCGACGGGCTCTTCTAGCTAGCATTAGATATTGGATATTGAAAATATTGGAAATATTGGAAATATCATTGCAGCATCTGATACACCTAATTAAACTGTACAATTGTCATTATGAATATTTGTTTTATGACTAATAATTACGCAGTAAAATGAAACTTAATATTTATATAAAAACATGATTATCCTCCTCATTTTCCCGAAAGCTATTAGAGATATTGGAAATATCATTGCAGCATCTGATAGACCTAATTAAACTGTACAACTGTCATTATGAATATTTGTTCTATGACTAATAATTACGCAGTAAAATGAAACTTAATATATATATATATATATATATATATATATATATAAACATGACTTTCCTCCTCATTTTCCCGAAAGCTATTAGAGATATTTGAAATATCATTGCAGCATCTGATACACCTAATTAAACTGTAAAACTGATATTATGAATATTTGTTCTATGACTAATAATTACGCAGTAAAATTAAACTTACTATTTATTTAAAAACATGACTTTCCTCTTCATTTTCTCGAAAGCTATTAGAGATATTGGAAATATCATTGCAGCATCTGATACACCTAATTAAACTGTACAACTGATATTATGAATATTTGTTCTATGGCTAATAATTACGCAGTAAAATGAAACTTAATATTTATATAAAAACATGACTTTCCTCCTCATTTTCTCGAAAGCTATTAGAGATATTGGAAATATCATTGCAGCATCTGATACACCTAATTAAACTGTACAAGTCTCATTATGAATATTTGTTCTATGACTAATAATTACGCAGTAAAATGAGACTTAATATTTATATAAAAGTTATGTTTATATAAAAATATTAAGTTTCATTTTACTGAGTAATTATTAGTCATAGAACAAATATTCATAATGACAGTTGTACAGTTTAATTAGGTGTATCAGATGCTGCAATTATATTTCCAATATCTCTAATAGCTTTCAAGAAAATGAGGAGGAAAGTCATGTTTTTAAATAAATATTAAGTTTCATTTTACTGCGTAATTATTAGTCATAGAACAAATATTCATATTATCAGTTGTACAGTTTAATTAGGTCTATCAGATGCTGCAATTATATTTCCAATATCTCTAATAGCTTTCAAGAAAATGACGAGGAAAGTCATATTTTTATATAAAAATACGGTTTTATTTTACTGCGTAATTATTAGTCATAGAACAAATATTCATAATATCAGTTGTACAGTTGAATTAGGTGTATCAGATGATGCAATGATATTTCCAATATCTCTAATAGCTTTCGAGAAAACGAGGAAGAAATTAATTAAAAAATTCAGTATTTATTAGTACTAGTGAAAATATTCATAATGACAGTACTAGATTTTAATTAGGTATATCAGATGCTGCAATGATATTTCCAATATCTCTAATAGCTTTCGAGAAAATGAGGAGTAAAATCATGTTTATATATAAATATTAAGTTTCATTTTACTGCGTAATTATTAGTCTTAGAACAAATATTAATAATGAGAGTTGTACAGTTTAATTAGGTGTATCAGATGCTGCAATGATATTTCCAATATCTCTAAAAGTTTTCGATCAAATGAGGAAGAAAGTCATGTTTTTATATAAAAATTAAGTTCAATTTTACTGCGTAATTATTAGTCATAGAACAAATATTCATAATGACAGTTGTACATTTAATTAGGTGTATCAGATGCGTCAGTGATATTTCCAATATCTCTAGTAGCTTTCGAGAAAATGAGGAGGAAAGTCATGTTTTTATATAAATATTAAGTTTAATTTTACTGCGTAATTATTAGTCATAGAACAAATATTCATAATGACAGTTGTACAGTTTAATTAGGTGTATCAGATGCTGCAATGATATTTCCAATATCTCTAATAGCTTTCGGGAAAATGAGGAGGAAATTCATGTTTATATATAAATATTAAGTTTCATTTTACTGCGTAATTATTAGTCATAGAACAAATATTCATAATGACAGTTGTACAGCTTAATTAGGTATATCAGAATCTGCAATGATATTTCCAATATCTCTAATAGCTTTCGGGAAAATGTAGAGGAAAATCATGTTTTTATATAAATATTAAGTTTCATTTTACTGCGTAATTATTAGTCATAGAACAAATATTCATAATGACAGTTGTACAGTTTAATTAGGTGTATCAGCTGTTGCAATGATATTTCCAATATTTCTAATAGCTTTCGAAAAAATGAGGAGGAAAGTCATGTTTTTAAATAAATATTAAGTTTCATTTTACTGCGTAATGATTAGTCATAGAACAAATTTTCATAATATCAGTTGTACAGTTTAATTAGGTCTATCAGATGCTGAAATTATATTTATAATATCTCTAATAGCTTTCGAGAAAATGACGAGGAAAATCATGTTTTTATATAAAAATAAGGTTTTTTTTTACTGCGTAATTATTAGTCATAGAAAAAATATTCATAATATCAGTTGTACAGTTGAATTAGGTGTATCAGATGATGCAATGATATTTCCAATATCTCTAATAGCTTTCGAGAAAACGAGGAAGAAAGTAATTTTAAAAAAAGTAAAATTCAGTATTTATTAGTACTAGTGAAAATATTCATAATGACAGTAGTAGATTTTAATCAGGTCTATCAGATGCTGCAATGATATTTCCAATATCTCTAATAGCTTTCGAGAAAATGAGGAGGAATGTCCTGTTTTTATATAAATATAAGTTTCATTTTACTGCGTAATTATTAGTCATAGAACAAATATTCATAATGTCAGTTTAACAGTTTAATTAGGTATATCAGATGCTGCAATGATATTTCCAATATCTCTAATACCTTTCAAGAAAATGAGGAGGAAAGTCATGTTTTTATATAAAAATTAAGTTTCATTTTACTACGTAATTATTAGCCATAGAACAAATATTCATAATATCAGTTGTAGAGTTTAATTAGGTGTATCAGATGCTGCAATGATATTTCCAATATCTCTAATAGCTTTCGAGAAAATGAGGAAAAAAGTTATGTTTATATAGAAATATTAAGTTTCATTTTACTGAGTAATTATTAGTCATAGAACAAATATTCATAATGACAGTTGTACAGTTTAATTAGGTGTTTCAGATTCTGTAATGATATTTCCAATATCTCTAATAGCTTTCGAGAAAATGAGGAGGAAAGTCATGTTTTTATATAAATATAAAGTTTAATTTTACTGCGTAATTATTAGTCATAGAACAAATATTCATAATTTCAGTTTTACAGTTTAATTAGGTCTATCAGATGCTGCAGTGATATTTCCAATATCTCTAATAGCTTTCGAGAAAATGAGGAGGAAATCATGTTTTTATATAAATAATGTTTCATTTTACTGCGTAGTTATTAGTCATAAAACAAATATTCATAATGCCAGTTTATACAGTTTAATTAGGTGTATCAGATGCTGCAATAATATTTCCAATATCTCTAATAGCTTTCGGGAAAATGAGTAGGAAAGTCACGTTTTTATATGAATATTAAGTTTCATTTTACTGCGTAATTATTAGTCATAGAACAAATATTCATAATCACAGTTGTACAGTTTAATTAGGTGTATCAGATGCTGCAAGTATATTTCCAATATCTCTAATAGCTTTCGAGAAAATGAGGAGGAAAGTCATGTTTTTAAATAAATATTAAGTTTAATTTTACTGCGTAATTATTTAGTCATAGAACAAATATTCATAATGACAGTTGTACAGTTTAATTAGGTGTATCAGATGCTGCAATGATATTTCCAATATCTCTAATAGCTTTCGGGAAAATGAGGAGGAAGTTCATATTTTTAAATAAATATTAAGTTTCATTTTACTGCGTAATTATTAGTCATAGAAAAAATATTCATAATATCAGTTGTAGAGTTTAATTAGGTGTATCAGATGTTGCAATGATATTTCCAATATCTCTAATAGCTTTCGAGAAAATGAGGAGGAAGTCATGTTTTTAAAAAATATTAAGTTTAATTTTACTGCGTAATTATTAGTCATAGAACAAATATTCATAATATCAGTTGTAAAGTTTAATTAGGTCTATCAGATGCTGCAATTATATTTCCAATATCTCTAATAGCTTTCGAGAAAATGACGAGGAAAATCATGTTTTTATATAAAAATATGGTTTTATTTTACTGCGTAATTATTAGTCATAGAACAAATATTCATAATATCAGTTGTACAGTTGAATTAGGTGTATCAGATGATGCAATGATATTTCCAATATCTCTAATAGCTTTCGAGAAAACGAGGAAGAAAGTAATTTTAAAAAAAGTAAAATTCAGTATTTATTAGTACCAGTGAAAATATTCATAATGACAGTAGTAGATTTTAATCAGGTCTATCAGATGCTGCAATGATATTTCCAATATCTCTAATAGCTTTCGAGAAAATGAGGAGGAATGTCATGTTTTTATATAAATATATAGTTTCATTTTACTGCGTAATTATTAGTCATAGAACAAATATTCATAATGTCAGTTTTACAGTTTAATTAGGTATATCAGATGCTGCAGTGATATTTCCAATATCTCTAATAGCTTTCAAGAAAATGAGGAGGAAAGTCATGTTTTTATATAAAATTAAGTTTCATTTTACTGCGTAATTATTAGTCATAGAAAAAATATTCATAATATCAGTTGTAGAGTTTAATTAGGTGTATCAGATGTTGCAATGATATTTCCAATATCTCTAATAGCTTTCGAGAAAATGAGGAGGAAATTCATGTTTTTAAAAAAATATTAAGTTTAATTTTACTGCGTAATTATTAGTCATAGAACAAATATTTATAATATCAGTTGTAAAGTTTAATTAGGTCTATCAGATGCTGCAATTATATTTCCAATATCTCTAATAGCTCTCGAGAAAATGACGAGGAAAATCATGTTTTTATATAAAAATATGGTTTTATTTTACTGCGTAATTATTAGTCATAGAACAAATATTCATAATATCAGTTGTACAGTTGAATTAGGTGTATCAGATGATGCAATGATATTTCCAATATCTCTAATAGCTTTCGAGAAAACGAGGAAGAAAGTAATTTTAAAAAAAGTAAAATTCAGTATTTATTAGTACCAGTGAAAATATTCATAATGACAGTAGTAGATTTTAATCAGGTCTATCAGATGCTGCAATGATATTTCCAATATCTCTAATAGCTTTCGAGAAAATGAGGAGGAAAGTCATGTTTTTATATAAATATATAGTTTCATTTTACTGCGTAATTATTAGTCATAGAACAAATATTCATAATGTCAGTTTGTACAGTTTAATTAGGTATATCAGATGCTGCAGTGATATTTCCAATATCTCTAATAGCTTTCGAGAAAATGAGGAGGAAAGTCATGTTTTTATATAAATATTAAGTTTCATTTTACTGCGTAATTATTAGCCATAGAACAAATATTCATAATACAGTTGTAGAGTTTAATTAGGTGTATCAGATGCTGCAATGATATTTCCAATATCTCTAATAGCTTTCGAGAAAATGAGGAGAAAAGTTTATGTTTATATAGAAATATTAAGTTTCATTTTACTGAGTAATTATTAGTCATAGAACAAATATTCATAATGACAGTTGTACAGTTTAATTAGGTGTATCAGATGCTGTAATGATATTTCCAATATCTCTAATAGCTTTCGAGAAAATTAGGAGGAAAGTCATGTTTTTATATAAATATAAAGTTTAATTTTACTGCGTAATTATTAGTCATAGAACAAATATTCATAATTTCAGTTTTACAGTTTAATTAGGTCTATCAGATGCTGCAGTGATATTTCCAATATCTCTAATAGCTTTCGAGAAAATGAGGAGGAAATTCATGTTTTTATATAAATATTAAGTTTCATTTTACTGCGTAATTATTAGTCATAAAACAAATATTCATAATGACAGTTGTACAGTTTAATTAGGTGTATCAGATGCTGCAATCATATTTCCAATATCTCTAATAGCTTTCGGGAAAATGAGTAGGAAAGTCATGTTTTTATATAAATATTAAGTTTCATTTTACTGCGTAATTATTAGTCATAGAACAAATATTCATAATCACAGTTGTACAGTTTAATTAGGTGTATCAGATGCTGCAAGTATATTTCCAATATCTCTAATAGCTTTCGAGAAAATGAGGAGGAAAGTCATGTTTTAAATAAATATTAAGTTTAATTTTACTGCGTAATTGTTAGTCATAGAACAAATATTCATAATGACAGTTGTACAGTTTAATTAGTGTATCAGATGCTGCAATGATATTTCCAATATCTCTAATAGCTTACGGGAAAATGAGGAGGAAAGTCGTGTTTTTAAATAAATATTAAGTTTCATTTTACTGCGTAATTATTAGTCATAGAAAAAATATTCATAATATCAGTTGTACAGTTTAATTAAGTGTATCAGATGCTGCAATGATATTTCCAATATCTCTAATAGCTTTCGAGAAAATGAGGAGGAAAGTCATGTTTTTAAATAAATATTAAGTTTCATTTTACTGCGTAATTATTAGTCATAGAACAAATATTTCATAATATCAGTTGTACAGTTTAATTAGGTCTATCAGATGCTGCAATTATATTTCCAATATCTCTAATAGCTTTCGAGAAAATGACGAGGAAAATCATGTTTTTATATAAAAATACGGTTTTATTTTACTGCGTAATTATTAGTCATAGAACAAATATTCATAATATCAGTTGTACAGTTTGAATTAGGTGTATCAGATGATGCAATGATGTTTCCAATATCTCTAATAGCCTTTCGAGAAAACGAGGAAGAAAGTAATTTAAAAAAAAGTAAAATTCAGTATTTATTAGTACAGTGAAAATATTCATAATGACAGTAGTAGATTTTAATCAGGTCTATCAGATGCTGCAATGATATTTCCAATATCTCTAATAGCTTTCGAGAAAATGAGGAGAATATCATGTTTTTATATAAATATATAGTTTCATTTTACTGCGTAATTATTAGTCATAGAACAAATATTCATAATGTCAGTTTTACAGTTTAATTAGGTCTATCAGATGCTGCAGTGATATTTCCAATATCTCTAATAGCTTTCGGGAAAATGAGGAGGAAAGTCATGTTTTTATATAAATATTAAGTTTCATTTTACTGCGTAATTATTAGTCATAGAACAAATATTCATAATGACAGTTGTACAGTTTAATTAGGTGTATCAGATGCTGCATATATATTTCCAATATCTCTAATAGCTTTCGAGAAAATGAGGAAGAAAGTCATGTTTTTATATAAATATAAAGTTTCATTTTACTGCGTAATTATTAACCATAGAACAAATATTCATAATTTCAGTTTTACAGTACTGATAGTATGAATATTTGTTCTATGACTAATAATTACGAAGTAAAATGAAACTTAATATTTATTTAAAAACCTGACTTTCCTCCTCATTTTTTTTAAAGCTATTAGAGATATTGGAAATATCATTGCAGCAGCTGATACACCTAATTAAACTGTATAACTGATATTATGAATATTTTTTCTATGACTAATAATTACGCAGTAAAATGAAACTTAATATTTATTTAAAAACATGAATTTCCTCCTCATTTTCCCGAAAGCTATTAGAGATATTGGAAATATCATTGCAGCATCTGATACACCTAATTAAACTGTACAACTGTCATTATGAATATTTGTTCTATGACTAACAATTACGCAGTAAAATTAAACTTAATATTTATTTAAAAACATGACTTTCCTCCTCATTTTCTCGAAAGCTATAAGAGATATTAGAAATATCCTTACAGCATCTGATACACCTAATTAAACTGTACAACTGTCATTATGAATATTTGTTCTATGACTAATAATGACGCAGTAAAATGAAACTTAATATTTTTATATAAACATAACTTTTCCTCATTTCCTCGAAAGCTATTAGAGATATTGGAAATATCAATGCAGCATCTGATACACCTAATTAAACTGTACAACTGTGATTATTAATATTTGTTCTATGACTAATAATTACGCAGTAAAATGAAAACTTAATATTTATATAAAAACATGAATTTCCTCCTCATTTTCTCGAAAGCTATTAGAGATATTGGAAATATCATTGCAGCATCTGATACACCTAATTAAACTGTAAAACTGAAATTATGAATATTTGTTCTATGACTAATAATTACGCAGTAAAATGAAACTCAATATTTATATAAAAACATGACTTTCCTCCTCATTTTCCCGAGAAAGCTATTAGAGATATTGGAAATATCATTGCAGCATCTGACACACCTAATTAAACTGTACAACTGTCATTATGAATATTTGTTCTATGACTAATAATTACGCAGTAAAATGAAACTTAATATTTATATATAAACATGACTTTCCTCCTCATTTTCCCGAAAGCTATTAGAGATATTGGAAATATCATTGCAGCATCTGATACACCTAATTAAACTGTAGAATTGTCATTATGAATATTTGCTCTATGACTAATAATTACGCAGTAAAATGAAACTTAATATTTATTAAATAACATGAATTTCCTCCTCATTTTCTCGAAAGCTATTAAAGATATTGGAAATATCATTGCAACATCTGATACACCTAATTAAACTGTACAACTGATATTATGAATATTTGTTCTATGACTAATAATTACGCAGTATAATTAAACTTCATATTTATATAATAACATGAATTTCCTCCTCATTTTCCCGAAAGCTATTAGAGATATTGGAAATATGATTGCAGCATCTGATACACCTAATTAAACTGTACACTTGTCATAATGAATATTTGTTCTATGACTAATAATTACGCAGTAAAATGAAACTTAATATTTTTATAAAAACATGACTTTCCTCCTCATTTTCCCGAAAGCTATTAGAGATATTGGAAATATCATTGCAGCATCTGATACACCTAATTAAACTGTACAACTGTCATTATGAATATTTGTTCTATGACTAATAATTACGCAGTAAAATGAAACTTAATATTTATATAAAAACATGACTTTCCTCTCATTTTCTCGAAAGCTATTAGAGATATTGGATATATCATGCAGCATCTGATACACCTAATTAACTGTACAACTGTCATTATGAATATTTGTTCTATGACTAATAATTATGCATAAAATGAAACTTATATTTATATAAAAACATGATTTCTCCTCATTTTCCCGAAAGTATTAGAAATATTGAAATATCATTGCAGCATCTGATACACTAATTAAACTGTAAATTCATTATGATATATATATATTATATAAATAATATATATATATATAAATATAATATATATATATATATATATAAATATATATATATATATATATATATATATATATATATATATATAAATATATATATATATATATATATATATATATATATATATAATATATATATATATATATATATATATATGATATATATATATATATATATATATATATATATGATATATATAATATATATATATATATATATATATATATATATATATATATATATAATATATATATAGATATATATATATATATATATATATATAATATATATATATATATATATATATATATATATATATATATATATAATATATATATATATATATATAGTATATATATATATATATATATATATATATACTATATATATATATATATATATATATATATATATATATATATATTATATACTATATATATATATATATATATATATATATATATATATATAGCTATATACAACCACACACACACACACATGTTTGGTGAACACATGTGTGTGTGTGTGTGTGTGTGTGTGTGTGTGTGTGTGTGTGTGTGTGTGTGTGTGTGTGTGTGTGTGTGTGTGTGTGTAAACAAAACAACAAGCTGCTATGGGGGTGGTAGGTGGGTGGTGTATCTTACGTCTGGCAACGCGCTTCCCTCGTATCATGGCTTTGAAATCGTTTTGTATTCAACTTCAATGCTGTATAACTTATGTAACTTAAGACTAAACGATGTGTTGATGCTACTGTTCAAATTGGATAAACCAGGAGAAATTTACTATCCTAAGCATATTATTCAATGTAGAGATTGAAAAATCATAAATTATTAGATCACAGGCGATACAAGAAACTTTTTGCATTATCACGGTGAATGGGTTAAAGGATTATATATTTAGCAAGATTTCAATTACCCCAAAAATTGCAAATTATAGGATTCATGTTGCAAATAGAGATGCACACTTTAATGATTTTCAGATTGTTATGCTGAGCTGTTTGTATAGAACTGTTTGCAGCATTGTTAAACCTACAGTGTTGGAGAAGTAAAAAAGATTGTTTACTTTGGATGTAAGTCAGTCAGTCCTTTGTAAATATAACTGTGATGCTGAGGAACATTTTGCTCACTATAATGACTACACCAAATAAACCCTAATGTATCTATAGCATTTAGATTGCATATTAATTTGACCTACATATTATATACCTGATCAATCTGGTTTAGGCTACACATTCTATTCACTATAATAATTGTACATACTTAATATATTCACATTGGATATAGTAACCTTACATACACACACACACACACACACACACACACACACACACACATACCTTATTCATGCTTCCAATACTAATACTTAATTCATGTACATAAATACTAACCAGGAATTTGTTTTGAAACTTTTTATATGATTTCAATTATTATCTCTATGGTTGACCAGAAAAATTTTGAACCATAGACCCCCAAAGAATGATTTATATTACTGAACAAAACTTAGTACCTGCTGTTGAGGAAAGACTATGAATGAATAAACACACTAATGAGTTCACTATCACCTGGTATTAATTAACTGTATTCACCTTGTTTGGTTACCCTTAAAATGAGGTTCACATTCATATATTACTCATACAAATGTAGATCCTCAACACCACTATACCTTCCAACAAAAGACTCACTGTTTTATATCAATCTTGTAGGAAGTTTTTTTTTAATCTAGTTTCATAACCTTTAACTAACTCCTTATAGCATGGTAATAATAAATGATAATAAAACATTGAACTGTGTTATTTACCTTGTCTTCTAATGGGGAATGAGCTGCAGTAGTCCTCTGATCCTCTTACAAACGTGATAATCTTCGTAGGAATCCACGTTCATTTCTTTGGCTTCTCGGTAAATTGCACTTTCAGACACTACTCTCTCTCTCTCTCATTCTTCCTTTTTCACCTCCCTTTGAACAGCACACTTGAGAACCTGATGAGGATGTGAGGTTATCAGAAGGGGAAGCACATTCATTTATATCAATACCCAA
>JAPQNM010000011.1:6848161-6850661 GCA_029783475.1 Metacarcinus magister | reverse complement strand
ACCAATCAGCGCCTCAGTACTGCGGCAGCGACCAATCAGCGACGCCTCAGTACAGCGACAGCTTGGACCTACATTACCGTCGCCTCAACACTTTAACAGCTTGGACCTACTACGTTTATACACTACCCCCTTATATTCTGGCCTTAGTGGTGAATCAAGCACTGCAAATATACAGTAAGAATTATGTTTGTTAAAACAGGAATCTCGTGCTCTGTGCGCCTACCAGCACACAAGACCGTGACGGACGTCCACGTGCTCGCCGAGCAGGTGCAGACGTGGTTGTGGTTCAAGAAGCGATCGTTATGCCCCGTGATGAAGGTTCACCTTAGTCATAAACGTCGACAAAAGGTTTCCGATGCGATATACGAGTACTCGGCTTGTAGCGTGAACGTCGACTTTGAAAAAATACGGGAACTGAACACGGATTGTTATACGAGGATGAAAGTGAAGTGGGGTAGGAAGACGATCCGGAAGAAGGCGGTGAACCTCAAGCATCTGTTTGAGTGTTTCCAAAACGATAACCAAAGCTTTGATAAGATTCGCGTTGCGTTTGGATGTGTCTTCTTTTTATCCGTTAACTTTCACGTTGAAAACCGAAACCGAGGAAACACACGAACCCCGAACACGACCTCCCTGCAACCGAGGCAGAGGAGGAAACCTGCGGCCAACACGAGACGGCTGTACTTGATGCGATCGGTGGTGAGCCCGTGCTCACTGCATTACAAGGTGTCCAGCGACGAGGCGGTAACCGGAGGACAACGCAACGCAACGCAACGATCTCGAGGATCACACTGCCGCACTAATGTAGCCGCCGATCACGAGCAGTAGTCCGCTGGAACGTGAAGGTGCCTCGTAAGTTTCAGACGACAGAAACTGGTGCGCAGCAAGCACACCTTCCTCGCCACCCTCCGTCAGCACTATCAGTGGACATTACTTATAATTCTGCGACGAAACAATATATTCTTCCGAGGCCTGAAAGAAAAAGTAAAGTGTTGTCACGACCATGTAAGGGACGAGGTTAAGGCGTGGCCGAGCACGTGATGAACAGCTAGCTGCACAAACAGACAGCTGAAAAGATGGCTGCTCAAAACAACCCAAAGGCTGCCTCAAACAACACAAAGGCTGCTCAAAACAAGAATAGATGCTATACCGTAAACAAGGGAAACGTTCCCGTACAACAAGACTAAGATCTACCGCAAAACAAGGGAAACGTTCCCGTAAACAGACAAAGTCTACCGAAAACAAGGAAACGTTTCCCGTAAACAAGACTAAGTCCGACCCGAAACAAGGAAACGTTCCGTAAACAAGACTAAGTCTACCGAAACAAGGGAAACGTTCCTGTAAACAAGACAAAGTCTACCGAAAACAAAGGAAACGTTCCCGTAAACAAGACTAAGTCTAACCGAAAACAGGGAACGTTCCTGTAAACAAGACAAGTCTACAGAAAACAAGGGAAACGTTCCGTATAACACAGACAAAGTCTACCGAAAACAAGGAAACGTTCCCGTAAACAAGACAAAGTTCTACCGAAAACAAGGAAACGTTCCCGTAAACAAGACAAAGTCCACCGGAAAACAAAGGAAACGTTCCGTAACAAGACTAAGTCCACGAAAACAAAGGAAACGTTCCCGTAACAAGACTAAGTCTACCGAAAACAAGGAAACGTTCCTGTAAACAAGGACAAAGTCTACCGAAAACAAAGGAAACGTTCCTGTAAACAAGACCAAGTCTACCGAAACAAAGGAAACGTTCCCGTACAACAAACTAAGTCTACCGAAAACAAGTGGAAACGTTTCCGTAACAAGACAAAGTCTACCGAAACAAGGGAAACGTTCCGTAAACAAGACAAAGTCTAACCGAAAACAAAGGAAACGTTCCCGTAAACACAAACTAATGTCTACCCGAAAACAAGGGAAACGTTCCTGTAACAAGAACAAAGTCTACCGAAAACAAAGGCAACGTTCCCGTAAACAAGACAAAGTCTACGAAACACATGGAAACGTTCCCGTAAACAAGACAAAGTCTAACCGAAAACAAAGGAAACGTTTCCTGTAAACAAGACAAAGTCTAACCGAAAACCAAGGGAAACGTTCCCGTAAACAAGACAAAGTCTACTGAAAACAAAGTGAAACGTTCCTGTAAACAAGACAAAGTCTACCGTAAACAAAGGAAACGTTCCCGTAAAACAAGACAGTCTACTGAAAACGAAAGGAAACGTTCCTGTAAACAAGACTAAGTCTACTGAAACACAAGGTAAAGCTTCTGAAACAAGGTAAACGGCTTCTGGAAACAAGGGAAAGGCTTCTGGAACAAGGTAAAGGCTTCTGAAAACAGGTAAAGGCTTCTGGAAAACAAGTGTACAGGCTTCTGAAAACAAGGTAAAGGCTTCTGGAAACAAGGGAAATGCTTCTGGAACAAGGTAAAGGCTTCTGAAACAAGGTAAAGTGCTTCTGGAAACAAGGGAAAGGCTTCTGGAAACAAGAGAAAACACGAATAAGGC
>JAPQNM010000011.1:6833161-6843161 GCA_029783475.1 Metacarcinus magister | reverse complement strand
AGAGAGAGAGAGAGAGAGAGAGAGAGAGAGGGAAGGAGAGAGAGAGAGAGAGAGAGTAGAGAGAGCGAGAGAAGAGAGAGAGAGAGAGCGAGAGAGAGAGAGAGAGAGACTAGTGTTATTTTATTATTCCCTAATTCTTTAGTAAATATGGTGTTTCGTTTACCATACCAGTATAGTATGCAAATAAACGTCGGCGCTCGTGCGGGATGTGTGTGTGTGTGTCGTGTGAGTGTGTGTGTGGTGTGTGTGTGTGTGTGTGTAGTGTGTGTGTGTGTGTGGTGTGTGTAAATAAAAATTTAAGTATCTTTCGCTACGTCTACATTCTTTTGAGTCTCAGATTGACTATGAAATCCATCCACATATGAGAGGAGGTAGGAGACCGCCGGAGGACGGAGAAGAAGGAGGAGGAGAGGAGGAATGAGGGATGAGAGAAAATGAATTGATGAAGGAGAGATAGCTGAGAGCGGATATGACGAGAGGAGTAAGGTAAGTGAGAGGTGTGGTGGTGTGGTGGTGGTGGTGTAAAACTATAGAAGAAGAAGAGGAAAAAGTAAAAAACAAATAAAACTGAAGAAAAAGTGGAAATCATTAGTACGAGAAAATTTTGTATGCAGGTACACACGAGAGAGTGACAATGAGAAAGAAAAAGAAGAGATGTAAGAAAGGAAAAGAAAGATAAATGTAAGAGCAATGAACAACGAATATAAGAGAGGACGAAGAGGTAGGGAAAGGATAGAGAAGATGAAGAGAGGCGGGAGGAAATGAGATAGCAGACAGAAAAGAAATATATGGAGAGGAAAAGAGACAGAAAGGAGAGTAAGAAGAGAAGGAGGGATAGAGAAAAGGAGAGAAATAAATACGGAACGGAAACGAGTAGAGAATATGAGAAAAGCAGCAACTGAGTCGTGAATGTAGGTAGCAAAAGATGTGGAGCACTGCTTTCATGCACGCCATCTGACCATCACACACTGCTGCTCATGCACTGTTCAACTGGCCAAAAACCGCACACACTGACGACAAGAACACCTGTCTGATCACGACCCCTGTGGATGTGATTGGCCGGAAGAGAGAGGGAGGGAGGCATAAGGATAACGACTCAGAAGAGTAGAAGAAGGAGGAAGGTCGTCGTACATGGAAAGAAGGAAGAAGAAACTGAGAGGAAGGATAGAAAAACTGGGAGGAAGAAATGAAGAAAAAGAAAGAAAAAGTTAGTGAAGGATATGAAAGTGCTGAAGGAGGGAGAGACGATAGTATTTGTACAGGAAGAAGAGGAGGGAGTATATTGCTAATGTATGTATTTTTTTTATTGAAGGTCAGTGTTCCTATCACCTCCTCGGCTCGTTACCCAGATCGCTAGCACGGCACCATGAACCCTGTTAGCAGCCATTCACGAAGCTAGTCAATATTCACGATTCACGGCCTACGTAACCTTCTTTATCGAGCACCCTCTCTCGTTACCATTAGAACATTGATCATATTACCTATACGTTAAGTAGATATTGGTCGCAGATATATTTATATTGTTATTAGATTGTGTGCTTTGTGTTATCTAGAAGGAAGGTAAAAGATATTTAAATGTTATTATTATATATATTATTATTATTATGACTGTGTGTGTGTGTGTGTGTAGTTAGAAAAAGGGAGAGAATAGTAGAGAGAGAGAGAGAGGAGAGAGAAGAGGAGAGAGAGAGAGATGAAGAGAGAGAGAGGAGAGAGAAGGAGAGATAGGGCACTCTGGTGCGAAGGAATGGAGATGAGGAGAGTAGTTTGAGGATAAGGAAGAGAGTGTGGAGATGATGCAGAGCATGGAGAGACGACAGATGAAGGGGCGGTCATCTGACAAAAGATCGGAGGCAAGTATACATAGCTACATACATACATACATACGTACATACAGTCTTGCTCCTTCACATTTCCATCACTATTTGGTCTGAGTCCATAATGTGTTTTTCCCAGCTTGTGCTCACATATAAAACTATGATTTCAGTTTACAGGTGATGCGTTAGCATTGAAGGCTGATGTAATTCAATCGATTGATATCAGTGTTCAGTCTCGTGTGTGTGTGTGTGTGATGTGTGTGTGTGTGAAATGAGTGTGTGTTGAATAATGGTTGAAGGGTGTTGTAATGTATGCTTGTATGTGTGATCTGTGAGGCACGTGGGCAAGGGATGATTGGCGTGTGTGTGTGGTGTGTGTGTGTGTGTGTAGTGTGTGTGCAATTGTGTGTGTGTGTGTGTGTGTGTGTTGTGTGTGTGTGAATGTGTACCTGTCTCACCTGTCCTTAGTACCATGATTCTCAGAATATTGTAATACGTCCCGATCGTGCCTGTTTTCCTTGATTGCTGTTTCCGCCTCGTACTTGTTGTTTCCCTTGTCCTTCCACATTTTCGACGTGAGTCCATTGGTTCACTTTTATATACATTTTTTTTCATTGCATTCGTTGTTTATGGTTCGGATTCTAGGAACATTGTTTGCGATGGATGTAGTTTTCATTTCAATCAGACACGTGGAGTGAGCACGTTGACTGTAATTGACATAGAATAAGTACCTCCAGGTGGTGTGTGTGTGTGTGTGTGGGTGTGTGGTGTGCGTGCGTGTGTGCGTGTGCGTGTGTGCGTGTGTGTGTTCATAAGGCTTGTGTTCTCTGGTGTCGCGCAGAGTTAAATTAATTAATGACGCGTGCCTTTATTACCACCTCGAGATTGGAAGTCGTGTGTGTAGAGAGAGTTTTGCATTACATAATATAGTTTTCCTTGCATTTCCATCGTAATCAGTGTTTCTCTCCCTTCCTTCCTTCCCTCCTTTCCTTCCCTTCCTTCCTTCCTTCTTCCTTTCCCTACCTTCCTTCCTGACCTTCCCCTTCCTTCCTTTCCTTCCTTTCCTTCCTTCTTCCCTTCCTTCTGTCCGCTTCCTTCCCTTCCTTCCTTCCCTTCCCTGACCTTCCCTGCCCCTCCTTCCTTTTGCTTCCTTCCTGTCTCTTCCTTCCTTCCTTTCCTCTTCCTTCCTCCTTCCTTCCGTTCTTCCTTCCTTGTCCTTCTTCCTTCTCTTCCTTCCTTCCCTTCATCCTTCCTTAGTTACCTTCCCTTCCCTACCTTCTTCCTTCCTTCCTTCCTTCCTTTCTTCCTTTCCTTCCTTCCTTTCCTTCCTTCCTTCCTTCTTCCCTTGTGAAATACATGACGCTGAGTCACCAGGACAGTGATAACCGAAGGGCAAGATACATGAGATAACACTAAATATCTGGAAAAATTATAAAGCCGCGAAGGATATATATATGAAATAGCTAATACAAACTGTGACGAAAAAGATGCATAAACAGGTTAGATGCTTTCATGAGCACCGAGTGAACATACTAAACATTGAAGAAATAGAATATAATGTTGATAGAAAACGATCAACATAACCTTGTGAAGTGTGTGAGTTATATTGAGAAATTATATAGTTTCGAAATTTAAAACTGTTATCTTTTTTACGATGATTTTATATTTTTATTTTAATGGATTTTAGTTCTCTTCTAAATTATGTTCAGCAAGTAATTCTTTGGTTACTATGTACGATCTGAACGATTTTTTACTGTTTTTTGTTGTCTTCCTTAAACAATTATTGAGTGTAAACGGATTAATTTTTTTTATTATGAGATAGTGTTTGCTGAAGTCTAAGTGTGTTATATATCTTTAGTTTTTTAATATTTTCATTTCCACCGCCTGAGTTAGGTTAGTTAGTTATGCATTTTAACGTTCCTTCTTCTGTAGAATGTTATATCCTACTAGGCATATAGGTGTAAGTTTACGCCTAAATAATAGAAAGCAAATAAAATAAAATAGTTCCTCCCCCTCGATTATCTCTTATTGAACTCTTTTTGTGGCTTAAACACTCGGTCTCATTATAGCTTTCTCTCTCTCCTCACTCATGTCCTTCCTACTTAACATCTTTCTCTTTTCCCTCTCTTTCACATCAGTTTAACCTCTCTCTCTCTCGTCTCTCTCTTCTCTCATCGAGTCATACGGGTCATTCGTCTCGTCTCATCTTCGCCTCTCTCCTCCCTCGACTCAGGTCTTCTCCTCTCTCCTCACTCTCTCTCAGGTCTCAGCTCTTCGGCTCTGTCGTCCTCTCTCTCATCCGTCAACTCTCTACGTCCATCATCTCTCTCTCTGCTCTCTCGTCTCCGCTCCTATTCTCTCCTCTCGATCAATTCTCAGATCATCGGTCCTACACTCTGCTCTCTCTCTCTCTCTCTCTCGCTCAGAGTCTCTTTCGTCGTTTTGCACCTGAATTGTCGTACCATCTCATCTGTATGTCGTTTTTCCCTCTCCTCTCCTATCGTCTGCCTCACGCTTCCCGTTTTCCTCCCTCATGTCGGAGTAGACAATATTCATTATGTACGTCATTTTTCAGCTCATCCTCTCCCCTCACCCGTCTCCCCTCTCATCCTCCCCTCCCGACCCTGCCCTCCAGCCCCCTACCCTCGCCCAACGGTCTCATTTTATACCCGTTGGAATTGGAAAAACGCAGGAAGAAGAAAACAGTGAGAAAAGCAGGAGAATATCCACTAGGACGAGGGATTACTGAGCGTTGTGTGATGAAGGGAAGGAGAAGAGAACGAAGCAATGAAGAAGAGAGAGGAGAAGGAGGAAGGAATGGAAAGCTGATAAAGACGGAGGATGTACTGATGGAAAGCACAAAAATGATGAATCGAGTGTAAAGTGATGGATGGGTGATAATGAAGGAAAGGAAAGGGCGAGTGAATCATGAAGGGAGGAAAGAGGAAATAAAAAGAGGAAAATTTAGTTATTGGAAGCAGTGTCGGATAGGTGGTGTTTCCCTCAATTAAGCGCTTCACTTCGGGTTGAGAGGAGGAAGGAGGAGGAGGAGGAGAGGAGGATGAGGCACGGCATCTATCCTGTTTTTTAATTTCAGGAGTAAGGAGGAGGGATGACGGAGGCTGAGTCCGGCAATCTAATCTGTTTTAATTTCCCTGAGTGAAAATACAAAAAGCCAGTTGTAACAACTAATATTTCTCAGAAATCCCTTCAATATTCTCTTCTTCTCGTCTCTCATCCCTCTCAGTTCCTCTCAGTTCGCTCATCTCCTCAATCCTCTCTCGTCTTCAATCCGTCCCATGGGTCCTCCGTGACTCCGGCTCTCTCTCGACGTCTCTCGTTACGGTCACACGCTCTTTCTTCCAGGTAGAGTGGTAGAGTCTTCATCTCGGGTCACCCCCTCCCTCATCTCGCTCTCCTCTCAGTCTCTCGCCTCCTCTCATCTCTGCACTCTTGTCTCCTCTTCTCTCGTCATCCTCTCTCTCACCTCTCGCCTCTAAATCTCTTCGCAATTTCTCCTCTTCTCGAGTCTTCATCTTTCCTTTCGCTCTCTCTCCTCTCTCTCTCTCTCTCTCTCTCTCCCTCTCTCCCTCTCTCTCTTCTTTCTCCTCTCTCTCTCGTCTCTCCGCCTCTCTCGCTTTCCGCTCCTCTCTCTCTCGTCTCCTGTTTCTATTTATATTCTACTTCATCTTCTTACCCACCTACACTCCTCCCTCTCCTCCTCCTCCTTCCTCCTCTCCTCCTCCCCTCACTCCTCCTCCTCCTCCTCCTCCATCCTCTCCCCTCCGGCCTCCTCCTCCTCTTCATCATTCGTCTTCATATTACATTCCATCCTTTTAAGTTTTTGACATTTGTTGAATATTTATTTATCGATAGTTCCACTCTTGTTGTTGTTTGTTTTGTTTTGTTGATGTTATTGTTTTTTCTTTATGTACGTTCATTCACCGACGTCCTCCTCTCCTCCTCCTTCTACTCCTCCCCTCCTTTGTTATCATTATTACTGTCACTATTATCCTATTATTGTTGTTTATTCCCTTCTTGATCATCAATCATCATCTCATCATTCTCTTATCATGGGAAACCTTATCTCTTTTCCTCTCTCTCTCCCTCGGATATCTATTCGCGTCTCTCTCGAGCCTCTATTCCATCGATCTCTCTGATCTCTCCGTCCCTCCTCTCTCTTCATCCTCCTCAAAATCTCTCTCCTCTCTCGTCATCCTCTCTCTCTCTCTCTCTTCTCCTCTCGTCAACTCATCCTCCTCTCTCTCTCTCCTCTCTTGTGTGGTTTTCTCGTCTCACTCTCCTCATCATTAATTTCCTTTGATCATCACTTCCTCTCCTCCCCTTCTCCCTCTTATCCCTCCCCGTATCCTTTCCTTTTCCTCATCTTTCTTTTTTATATTCTCTCTTTGCCCTCCCTTAATCCTTTCCTTCTGTCCTGTGACCTTCCTTCTGGCTCCTCACAATCCCTCATCCTTCATATTTCCTCCCCTCCTGGCATCTCCCTCAGCCCTTCTTTTTTTTTTTTTTTTTTTTTTTTTTTCTCTCCCTCTTTTTTTCCTCCTCCTTTAATTCCTCATAACTCCTCCACTCCAAGCCTGGTTTGTCCGATAAAACCGCCTTCTCATCCCCTCTTTTTTTTCCTCCACCCTAACCTACCCTTTTTCCCTATTTTTTTTTCTCTCCCTCTCTCTCTTTCTCCTCATCAGTTATTTCCTTATCAATTCTCTCTCCATCCTTTTCTTGTTCTCTTTTCCCTCCGTCCTCCCTTCCTCTCTCTCTCCCTCTTTACTTTTTCCCCTACCTCCCTCTATAACCCTTATTTGCCATTCTTTCTCTCCATCCTCTCCTTCTTCTCCCTTCTTCTCCTACCCTTAACACCTCATCCCTCTCCTCGATCCCTCTCATAGCTGTACCACTCATGGAAATGGCTCTCCCTCTCTGTGCTAACCACTCATCTCAGGTGTCACTTCTTCCCTCATCTCTCTCACCTGCAGAAAGACAAGAGACAGACAGAGAGAGCAACAGACAGACAGACAGACATACAGACGACAGACCATACAGACAGACGAGATACAGACGCGACATTACATAGGACAGAGAGGACATACCAGACAAGACGAGACGACAGACAGACAGACAGACAGACAAGAGCAGACTGAAAGACCGAGGACAGACAGAACAGACAGACAGAGAGAGAGACAGACAGAACCGACAGACAGACAGACAGACCGACAGGATATAACGATGACAGTACAGACAGACAACAGACAGACAGACAGAGAGAGAGAAGAGACGACATAACGACACAACAGAACAGACGAGAAAGACAGGAGCAGACAGCAGACAGACAGACAGACTAACACAACTTGATGGAAAGATTTTACCATGCTGAAAAGGGTTGAGATAGATAGAAAGAAAAAAGAAAGAGATAGAGGAGAGAGAGAGAGAGAGGATTCGTGGTTATTATGATTTTTGTTTGTTTTGTTTGGTTTTGTTTGTTTTTGTTTTTGTTTTGTTTTGTTGTGGCTCAGTTTCCCTTTTGTGTGTTAAGTATTTTAATTTTGTTTTAAAAATATTTTTGGGGAAACTGTAGAGGATCCCTCCTTTTGTCTTAGAAATAATGTGTGTGTGTGTGTGTCTGTGTCTGTATTTGTGTGTGTGTGGTGTGTGTGTTGTGTGTGTGTACTGTGTGGTATGTGCCGCGATGTGTGTGGCCTTCAATCTTACAAATGTTGGACCTAGACTTCCTCACCTAATGAAAGCATTTTCCATTGATTTACGAAGTGGCCTGCTGATGTGAAGAAGCAGGAGGGAGGGGGGGGGGGGGGGGGGGGGGAGGTAGGAGGAGGCTTAGGAGAGAGGGAGATGTAGATTGAGGGGCAGAGGATGTCTTCGGTTAAAGAAGAGTACAAGAGATACAGGGAGAAAGGAAAGATACCAAGGATAAAATGTAATCAAAACGTTCTTTCTTCACCAGTACGATATGACTTACCATCCTCTCCCACGATAGATACAGTGAGTAGATTAGTGTTCACGCATATATTGGATAAGATGATAGATAGATAGATAGAATGATGATATATAGATGAGATAGATAGATATGGTATGGGTAGCGAGGAGGGGTAATGAAGGCGATAAACAGGAGGGGAAGCAGGGAGAGGAGAAACAAGCCACAACCGAATTGAGAATAAAGACAGGGAGAGAAAGATTAGGCAAAATGATGATGATGATGATGTGTGGTGGTGGTGGGTGGTGGTGTGGTGGTGTAGGGGTGGTGGGTGTAGGGTGGTGGTGGTGGTGGTGGGTGTTTTGAACACATTCATATATGCAAACTAGGAAAAGTGGATGAGCAAATGATGTGAACTCAACTTTTCTTTGCATAATTATTTCTTTATTTTTCTCATCCGCCTCGTCTACACGAGGGCAAAAGAACGAATACTATTGAAAAATGGGGAAAAACTGTAATACTTACTACTACTTTACCTAACTCCATGGACGAACTCGCTAGGAATTTATTTAATTTCAGAGAGAAGACGCGCGAGGGGGCGGCGCGAGGCTGCATAAGAAAAATAATAATAATAAATATATAATAATAAAAAATTTAAACGAGAACAGCAGAACGACTGAACGGTGAAACAGACAAAAAAATATTTACAGTGACAGAAGAAACCATCCCACAGAAGAAAGAGAAAGAGAAAGAGGAGCAATGCAGGTACCCCCCAAAAACAAAAACCAAAAAGAAACCCCCCCACCTAGGGGCAGCTAAGATGTGACATTGATGCGAGAACCTCACTAGTTTCCATTCACCTCTTCACTATTTTATGCCCCTGTAAGCAACTTATGAAGCGGCTCAGGTATGCTGTGAATTAAGCAGCCGGTCGGGTTGGAGGGAAGTTAGGCAGTTTTTGGGGAGGGAGGAATGTAGGAAGAAGCGAGAGGTAGAGGGAGGAGAGGGAGTAATGTGAGTGAGAAACTACTAATGGACGAGTAGGGATAAAGGTTTGTATGTGCTAGAAACGAGGTGTGAAGCATGCGAGAGATAGAGGAATTGTAGTAGTTTGATAGAATGATATGAGTATAGTATAGTGATATATAGAGAGATAGAGAGAGAGAGGAGAGAGTAGATGAGAGAGATGAGATATGAGTATGGTAATGTTAAAAAGAGTAATTTGATATTTATTTTTAATCGAAACTATTTTCGCCCTGCTGAATAGGAATAAGTAAACTGTAGTAAATCGATAATATATATAATAAATAATAATAAGTAATAATAATATAATAAATATAAATTAATAACAAAAAGAAAAATATAACAAAAATACATTAATTAAGATACCTTAAGAAGCATAATGCATCTGGGAAAACTATCACAATTATGATTATACCGAAGGGAAAGTGAAAGGAGGAGGTAGGAAGGAGGAGGAGGAGGAGGAGCTCAGCAGCACAGGAGAGAGGAGGAGGTGCTTTAATGAGGAGTAGTAAGGAGAATGATGATGAGGAATAAGAGGGAGAAAGAAGAGTGACATTTTCCCTTGTTTAAAAAAAATCGTTACTACTTTGCACTTTTCGTTTTTTGGTGAAAGAGAGTACAGGGTGAGAGAGGTAGACGATTGAATTGCAGGTAGACAGATCTCAGAGAGCGAGGGACGATAGAGAGCAGAGAGTATGTAGAGAGAGAGAGGAGAGAGAATAGAGAGAGGAAGAGCAGCAGAGAGATAAGAGAAGAGAGAGAAGAGAGTAAGGTGTTTAGATGTGAAATAAGTCGAACCCTTGGAGAGATTAGGTTGTTTTATCTCCTGATCTCTCTCTCTCTCTCTCCTCTCTCCTTTCTCTTCTCTCTCTCTCTCCGTCCTCTCTCTCTCTCTCGCTCTCCGCTCTATCCTCGCTCTCTCTCCTCTCCATCTCTCTCTCTCTCTGCGGTAGCAAAAAAGGACGTCCCTTGGGGCTCATCCTTTTTCACAGTTGGAATGATGGAATTTTAATTCAAGCACAGGCAGGGGTGGGTTGGTAGCATAGTCAAATATGGGCGTGACTACTTGGGTTTAAGAAGTAGACCGCTGACGAGTATGTGGGGTGGGCGTGTGGGTGGGGGGTCATGGGAGGGGAGGGGGGGTGATAAAAAGGGTGTCCTGATGTTGAGAGAGGAAGCAGAGAGAGAGTACGAGAAGGTATGTTCAGAG
>JAPQNM010000011.1:6830640-6833061 GCA_029783475.1 Metacarcinus magister | reverse complement strand
CTTACTAACCTTTGATTATATATAGTTTTATTACTGCTATTTTATAGTAATTAATTATTATATATACAAATAGATAATGGTAGTATACTGAACCTAAAATATTTGTCTATTATATACCTATAGTTCAAAATATCTGATTAATTAATTCCTACATAGACATAGTATTATATGTTTCTTAAAATGGATACTTTTTCAGAAAACATTGATCTCTCAACACTGATAAGGAAAGAAAAAAACAAGTACCAATATTATACACAAGGAAGTAATCCTACTTAATTTAGTGGATTAGTCTGACTTACCTCATTTCGATGCTACAGATTTAACGTACTTCATGAACTAACTTATGGAAACATTATATTAATACTTATAAGAACTACATTACAAAGTATATTATAAAACTGTATACTTGTTTGCATTTTAGTTTTATTTCATGAGTATTTTCAAAGTTTATGTCATATTATTTTCAGTCACAAATAAATTGAATATCTATGTCATTTTTGTCTAACTAACGTATGGAAAAAACATTATATTACTATATTCACACATAGAATTATATTAAAAGTATATATATTATGAAAACCGTAAACTTCCCTTGCACTTCAGTTCTATTTACAGTATTATCAAAGTTTGTGTTGCATAGCTAGTCATTATATTTCAGTCACATAACCCAGAAATCTGTCAGTTACTTTTTTTTACACATATATATTTTGTAGAAAGCTAAAAAGAGGATGGAAATTAACCTTATATATTATTTAGATAGTTTACGAAGAGGATGAATTACTTGTATATGATTATTTAGATAGCTTAAAAGAGGATGAAATTAACCTTATATATTATTTAGATAGCTTAAAAAGAGGATGAAATTAACCTTATATATTTTTTAGATAGTTTAAAAAGAGGATGAAATTAACCTTATATATTATTTAGATAGCTTAGCAAAAGAGGATGAAATTACCCTTATATATTTTTTAGATAGTTTACAAAGAGGATAAATTAACTTTATATTTTTAGATAGTTTAACAAGAGGATGAAATTCACTTTATATATTTTTTAGTTCGTTTAAAAGAGGATGAAATTAACCTTATATATTTTTTAGATAGTTTAAAAAGAGGATGAAATTAACCTCATATCAATGCAGACAAATCATATTAATACGTCAATATTAGATAAGACAGTAATTCTTATATAAAAAAATAATTCAATGCCATTAGTTCTTCTGTTATCAAAAGTTTCCTTCGTATAATTTAACCTATGTGAATAATGATAATAATAGTAATAACAATATAATAAAAAAAATACACACTATATGATTTGTAAACATTTAAAGAAGACATTTGTATTTACTTGAGAGAGAGAGAGAGAGAGAGAAACGAGAGAGAGAGAACGAGAGCGAAATAGCGAGCCAGTGAGCCAGCGAGCCAGCCAGAGCGAGCGAGCGAGCGAGCGAGCGAGAGAAAACAAAAGAGAGATAGAGAGCGTGTACACAGCATCTAATTATCACACACAAGAACAATCTGACCATTATACCTTTCCTCCTCGTGTCCATTACCGTCCCTTAGCACTGGCACCACCTGTACCTTAATTCACGACGGTATCAGAATGTGTGAAGAGGTGCGGCGGGAGTGTGTGGCGGCACGAGGTTGTACTTATATTATGCTTATTTAGTGCCATAAGAGACGTGGTGGTAATGGCGCTTGGTGTTGAGGAGAGAGAGAGAGAAAGAGGAGAGAGAGGGAGGGAGGGAGGGAGAGGCGCCACAGCATTTGATAATTATTACATGTTTATTTCAAATTATAAAACACTTATTTATGTATTAAAAATTACTAAAACTTTATCTATCTATTAAAAATCACTAATACATTTATATAAACTAATGATCATTTTAAAATAGTTTATAGCAAATGGTGATCACGTGATAGTGGACTGCCTGCTCACCTCCACCAATCACAAGCGAGAGGAAGGACGTGGCAGCCAATCAGAGATGATGTAACATGTCTGACCTAGAGAAGAGAGAGAGAGAGAGAGAGAGGGGACGCTAGCACATTTGATAACTATTTCATGTTTATTTCAATCATAAACACTTACTTATATATAAAAATCACTACAACATTTATCTATCAAATAAAAATCACTGAAACATTTATATAAACTAATATTAATCTTAAAATAATCTACAGCATGGTGATCACGTGATAGTGGACTGCCTGCTCACCTCCACCATCACAAACGAGGGGATAGGACGTGGCACCCAATCAGAGATGATGTAACAAGCCTGACCTGAGATGACCAATGAGAGGCACCGTTTTAGATGGCATAGGCAGGGTAGAAGCTATCTTTTCACCGCACCAAGCGCACTTAGTCACCCCAAGGCCATCAGGAGGGGTGCACGTGTTTTTTTACCTGGTGCTCTTTTTGTTTAAT
>JAPQNM010000011.1:6810640-6815640 GCA_029783475.1 Metacarcinus magister | reverse complement strand
TTATATAGTTAGTTGGGGACTCTGTGTGTGTGTGTGTGTGTGTGTGTGTGTGTGTGTGTGTGTGTGTGTGTGTGTAAATTTATTGTTATTCTGCCTCATCTGGTTTTTTTTTGTTGTTGTATTTTCTTTCTTCCCGCAAATTCATCTTTATTTTGTCTTGTCATTATATTCCATGTTTATCATTTCACATCTTTCTACTTTATCCAATTTCCTATCATATAATATTTTCTTTACCCTTTCATAAGTACCCACATGTTTTTTTGGTCAAAGTTTCCTACCATTAGTATATAAGAGAATTTAATGACCTAACCTAACCTAACCTAACCTAACCTGACCTGACCTGACCTGACCTAACCTGACCTAACCTAACCTAACCTAACCTGACCTAACCTAACCTAACCTACCTATCCTAACCTATCCTATCCTAACCTAACTAACCTAACCTAAACTAACCTAAACTAACCTAACTACCTAACCTAACCTAACCTAACCTAACCTAACCTAACCTAACCTAACCTAACCTAACCATTAGTATATAACACAATTTAATGCCTCCTATTACACTGCGAGGTTGTGTTGTTTTTTTTCTCCTCTCATATCATACATATTTGAGTGAGTACACGCTGTAAAACATGAATTAATATCGCAGTGAAAGTGAAAGTGAAAGGGAAAGGGACTGACAGCAAGAAAATTAAGAAAATGCTGCCTTGCTATATGTTTAATTATCATGTTCATGTTGGAGATTTTTTCATGTCTTTTCAGGGCTAAAATTCTACGAGGTCTTTTATTTATTCATTTATATTTTTTATTTATTTCTGAGGCTTGGTCATGTATGAATTAAAATGATAATTAAGCGTCCATCAGGTACAGTCCATACCTTACCTTGCCTTTACGTGAAGCCTCATTGCTGCAGGTGATCTTCTTTTGTTTTGGGAAATAGACGAAGGGAAAATAAGAATAAGTTGAGGATGATGAAATAATGAACATGATTTGGAATAACATAATGAACATATAAGTAAGGGGATTGTATGTACTTTCTGGTAACTATTATTATTATTACTACTACTACTACTACTACTACTACTACTACTACTACTACTATCACTAATAATAATAATAATAATAACAATAACAATAATGAAAACAAGTGACAACCTTTAAACTATTGCTCTCACCTCCACTTGCCCTTCCTCTCTTTACCACCGAGGTCATCTTTCTCTCCCTCTCTCCCTCCCTCCCTTGTGACCTATGACAGGGAGCGAAGGGGAGGACACAATGCTGGTTTCCACTCTTGTTCCTCACCCCATTCTTTTTCCTCACACCTTTCATGTCACCCGCCCACCCAGCCCACCCATCACCCCATCACCCCCCCCACCCATCCCTCCTCCCCTTCCTACCCTCTCTATCCCTTCCTATCCCTGTAAATCGTGCAGTTCTTTCACTTTTAATCATCAGTCATGTCTTCCCTCTCTCTCTCTCTCTCTCTCTCTCTCTCTCTCTCTCTCTCTCTCTCTCTCTCTCTCTCTCTCTCTCTCTCTCTCTCTCTCTCTCTCTCTCTCTCTCTCTCTCTCTCTCTCGGCGTGACATACTGTGTGGTTACTCTCCCTCTTTTTCCTTCCACTTCTGGTTCTGTTTCGTTAATTCCTCTTTCGTTTTTGGTATTTATTTATTTATTTTTATTATTTATTATTATTATTATTATTATTATTATTATTATTATTATTTTCATGACTAATTATCACTCACTACTGTACTACTACTACTACTACTACTACTACTACTACTACTACTACTACTACTACTACTACTACTGTTTTTGTGTTCGTGAGAATTACCTTTGTCTTCCTGTTCTATTTTTTTCCCTTTTTTTCCCTCGTTTCACATTTTTTCCCTATTTTTCCTTTTACCATTTTTTCGTTTTATTTTCCTTTTCCTTTTTTCAACCCTGGAGGGCCATACATAGATACGTACATCCTCTTCTACCTCCTCCTCCTCCTCCTCCTCCTCCTCCTCCTCCTCCTCCTCCTCCTCCTTCTCCTCCTCCTCCTTCTCCTCCTCCTCCTCCTCCTCCTCCTCCTCCTCCTCCTCTCCTCCTCCTCCTCCTCCTCCTCCTCCTCCTTCTCCTCCTCCTCCTCCTCCTCCTCCTCCTCCTCCTCCTCCTCCTCCTCCTCCTCCTCTATCCTGCCGAAGCTGTAGCGTCTCTCTCTCTCTCTCTCTCTCTCTCTCTCTCTCTCTCTCTCTCTCTCTCTCTCTCTCTCTCTCTCTCTCTCTCTCTCTCTCTCTCTTTTCTTTCATTCCATGTCAAAAGGTGATGTGCTTAAAGTGGGAAAAATAATAAACAAATACTAATTGAATTGGAGAGGTAAAAGTTCGAACAGGGAGGGAAGGGAAAGGTAACAAGAATGATGATGAATGAGGAAAGGGAAAGGTAACAAAGTGAGGATTAAAGTTAAGGAAAAAGGAAAGAGTTGCTGTGAATTAGAATGAAACAATATAAATAAGCACGATGAAAATTGGGAAACAGATTGAACGTAGAAATAGTACTGTTCCACTACTACTTTGGAAGAGGTTGGATCTTGCACCCACCAATCAGCGCCTTAGTACTGCAACAGCGACCAATCAGCGCCTCAGTACTGCGGCAGCGACCAATCAGCGCCTCAGTACAGCGACAGCTTGGACCTACATTACCGTCGTCTCAACACTTTTACAGCTTGGACCTACTACGTTTATACACTACCCCTATATTCTGGCCTTAGTGGTGAATCAAGCACTGCAAATATACAGTAAGAATTATGTTTGTTAAAACAGGAATCTCGTGCTCTGTGCGCCTACCCGCACACAAGACCGTGACGGACGTCCACGTGCTCGCCGAGCAGGTGCAGACGTGGTTGTGGTTCAAGAAGCGATCGTTATGCCCCGTGATGAAGGTTCACCTTAGTCATAAACGTCGACAAAAGGTTTCCGATGCGATATACGAGTACTCGGCTTGTAGCTTGAACGTCGACTTTGAAAAAATACGGGAACTGAACACGGATTGTTATACGAGGATGAAAGTGAAGTGGGGTAGGAAGACGATCCGGAAGAAGGCGGTGAACCTCAAGCATCTGTTTGAGTGTTTCCAAAACGATAACCAAAGCTTTGATAAGATTCGCGTTGCGTTGGATGTGTCTTCTTTTTATCCGTTAACTTTCACGTTGAAAACCGAAACCGAGGAAACACACGGACCCGAACACGACCTCCCTGCAACCGAGGCAGAGGAGGAACCTGCGGCCAACACGAAGACGGGTGTACTCGATGCGATCGGTGGTGAGCCCGTGCTCACTGCGTTACAAGGTGCCAGCGACGAGGCGGTAACCGAGGACAACGCAACGCAACGCAACGATCTCGAGGATCACACTGCCACGGCCGCCGATCACGAGGCAGTAGTCCGCTGGAACGTGAAGGTGCCTCGTAAGTTTCAACGACAGAAACTGGGCGCCAAGCACACCTTCCTCGCCACCCTCCGTCAGCACTATCAGGTGGACGTTACTTATAATGCTGCGACGAAACAAATATTCTTCCGAGGCCTGAAAGAAAAAGTAAAGTGTTGTCACGACCATGTAAGGGACGAGGTTAAGGCGTGGCGAGCACGTGATGAACAGCTGCACAAACAGACAGCTGAAAAGATGGCTGCTCAAAACAACACAAAGGCTGCTCAAAACAAGAATAATGCTACCGTAAACAAGGGAAACGTTCCCGTAAACAAGACTAAGTCCACCGAAAACAAGGGAAACGTTCCTGTAAACAAGACTAAGTCCACCGAAAACAAGGGAAACGTTCCTGTAAACAAGACAAAGTCTACCGAAAACAAGGGAAACGTTCCTGTAAACAAGACAAAGTCCACCGAAAACAAAGGAAACGTTCCTGTAAACAAGACTAAGTCTACTGAAAACAAAGGAAACGTTCCTGTAAACAAGACAAAGTCTACTGAAAACAAGGGAAACGTTCCTGTAAACAAGACTAAGTCTACTGAAAACAAGGGAAACGTTCCTGTAAACAAGACAAAGTCTACTGAAAACAAAGGAAACGTTCCTGTAAACAAGACTAAGTCTACTGAAAACAAAGGAAACGTTCCTGTAAACAAGACTAAGTCCACCGAAAACAAAGGAAACGTTCCTGTAAACAAGACTAAGTCTACTGAAAACAAAGGAAACGTTCCTGTAAACAAGACTAAGTCTACTGAAAACAAGGGAAACGTTCCTGTAAACAAGACTAAGTCTACTGAAAACAAGGGAAACGTTCCTGTAAACAAGACAAAGTCTACCGAAAACAAGGGAAACGTTCCTGTAAACAAGACTAAGTCTACCGAAAACAAGGGAAACGTTCCTGTAAACAAGACTAAGTCTACCGAAAACAAAGGAAACGTTCCTGTAAACAAGACAAAGTCTACTGAAAACAAAGGAAACGTTCCTGTAAACAAGACTAAGTCTACTGAAAACAAAGGAAACGTTCCTGTAAACAAGACAAAGTCCACCGAAAACAAAGGAAACGTTCCTGTAAACAAGACAAAGTCCACCGAAAACAAAGGAAACGTTCCTGTAAACAAGACTAAGTCCACCGAAAACAAGGGAAACGTTCCTGTAAACAAGACAAAGTCTACCGAAAACAAAGGAAACGTTCCTGTAAACAAGACTAAGTCCACCGAAAACAAGGGAAACGTTCCTGTAAACAAGACTAAGTCTACCGAAAACAAAGGAAACGTTCCTGTAAACAAGACTAAGTCTACTGAAAACAAAGGAAACGTTCCTGTAAACAAGACTAAGTCTACTGAAAACAAAGGAAACGTTCCTGTAAACAAGACAAAGTCCACCGAAAACAAAGGAAACGTTCCTGTAAACAAGACTAAGTCCACCGAAAACAAGGGAAACGTTCCTGTAAACAAGACAAAGTCTACCGAAAACAAAGGAAACGTTCCTGTAAACAAGACAAAGTCTACCGAAAACAAAGGAAACGTTCCTGTA
>JAPQNM010000011.1:6803140-6805640 GCA_029783475.1 Metacarcinus magister | reverse complement strand
TAAATAGTAAGAGCAATAACAACGAATATAAAGAGGAAGAAGAGGTAGGGAAAGGATAGAGAAGAGGAAGAAGAGGAGGAGGAAGAGATAGAGAAAAAGAAAAGAAATATAGGAGAGGAAAAGAGACAGAAAAGAGGAAGAAGAGAAGGAAGGGATAGAGAAAAAGAAAATAAATACAGGAAAGGAAAAGAGAGAGAAATAGAGAAAAGAACTAGTAGTAATGTAGGTAGCAATGTGTAACTGCTTTCATGCACGCCAGCTGACCATAACAACTGCTGCTCATGCACTGTTCACCTGGCCAAACCCACACACTGACACACCTGTCTGATCACACACCTGGATGTGGCCAAGGGGGGGGGAGGGAGGGGAGGGAGGATAAGGATACGACTCAAGGAAAGGTAGAAAGGAAGGAAGGAAGGGTGCGAGGAAGAAAGGAAGAAAGAAAGGAAGGGATAGAAATGGGAAGGAAGAAATGAAGAAAAAAAGTTAGGAAGGATAGAAAGGGAAGGAGGGAGAGACGATATATTTTACAGGAAGAAGAAGAGGGAGATGCTAGATGTATTTTTTTTATTGAGGTCAGTGGTTCCTATCCCTTTTTTCGGCTCGTTACCCAATCTAGCACGGCACATGAACCCTGTTACAGCCATTCACGAAGCTAAGTCAATATTCACATTCACGGCCTATAACCTTCTTTTTACAGCACCTCTCCGTTACCATTAGAACATTATCATATTACCTATACGTTAAGATATATTGGTCGCAGATATTTATTGTTATTATATGTTTGCTTTGTGTTATCTAGAAGGGAAGGTAAGATATTTAAATGTTATTATTATTATTATTATTATTATTATGACTGTGTGTGTGTGTGTGTTAGAGAGAGAGAGAGAGAGAGAGAGAGAGAGAGAGAGAGAGAGAGAGAGAGAGAGAGAGAGAGAGAGAGAAGAGAGAAGGGAGGATAGGGCACCTGGTGGAAGGAATGGAAAGGGGGAGAGGAGGAGTAGTTTGAGGATTAAGGAAGAGTTGTAGGAAGATGGAGAGATGGAGAGAAAGACAGATGAAGGGCGGGTCACTGAAGATCGGAGGCAAGTATACATACATACATACATACATACGTACATACAGTCTTGCTCCTTCAATTTCCATCACTATTTGGTCTGAGTACATAATGTTTTTCCAGCTTGTGCTCACACTATGATGTTCAGTTTACAGGTGTGGCGTTAGCATTGAAGGCGGAGTAATTCAATCATTGATATCAGGTGTTCAGTCAGGTGTGTGTGTGTGTGTGTGTGTGTGTGTGTGAATAATGTTGAGGGTGTTGTAATGTATGCTTGTATGTTGATCTGTGAGGCAAGTGGGCAGGGATGATTGGCGTGTGTGTGTGTGTGTGTGTGTGTGTGTGTGTGTGTGTGTGTGTGTGTGTGTGTGTGTATGTGTCTGTCTAACCTGTCCCTTAGTACCTGTTCTCTTGTAATACCAGTTCCCTCGTGCCTGTTTTCCTTGTTGCTGTTTCCCCTCGTACTTGTTTCCCTTGTCCTTCCATTTCACGAGTCCAATGGTTCACTTTTATACATTTTTTTTCATTGCATTTCGTTGTTTATGGTTCGGATTCTAGACATTGTTTGCGATGGATGTGTTTTCATTTCAATCAGACACGTGGGAGGTGAGCACTTGACTGTAAATTGAATAGAATAATACCTACAGGTGGGTGTGCGTGTGTGGGGGTGTGGGTGTGTGCGTGTGTGCGTGTGTGTGTTCTAAGGCTTGTGTTCTCTGGTGTCCGAGATTAAATTAATTAAACGCTTCCTTTATTACCCTCGAGGGAAGTCGTGTGTGTAGGAAGAGTTGCATTAAATAATATCAAAAAATTTCCTTGCATTTCCATCGTATCAGTGTTTCCCTTCCTTCCTTTCCTTCCCTCCTTCCTTTCTTCCTTTCCTTCCTTCCTTCCTTCCCTCCTTCCTTCCCTTCCTTCCTTCCTTACTTTCCCTTCCTTCCCTCCTTCCCTTCCCTACCTTCCCTTCCCTACCTTCCCTTCCCTACCTTCCCTTCCCTACCTTCCCTTCCTTCCCTTCCTTCCCTTTCTTCCTTTCCTTCTCTTCCTTCCTTTCCTTCCTTCCTTCTTCCTTCCTTTCCTTCCTTCCTTCCTTCCTTCCCCTTCCTTTCCTTTCCTCCCTTCCTTCCTTCCTTCCTTCCTCCTCCTTCCTTCCTTCCTTCCTTCCCTTCCGTCCTTTCCTCCCTTCCTTCCCTGCCTTCCTTCCTTCCCTGCCTTCCTTCTTTCCCTGCCTTCCTTCCCACCTTCCCTTCCCTACCTTCCTTACCTTCCTTTCCTACCTTCCTTCCCTTCCTTCCTTCCTTTCCCTACCTTCCCTTCCCTACCTCCTTCCCTACCTTCCCTTCCCTACCTTCCCTTCCCTTCCCTCCTTCCTTCCCTCCCTCCCTCTTTCTTCCTTCCTTCCTTCCTTCCTTCCTTCCTTACCTTCCCTTTCCTCCCTTCCTT
>JAPQNM010000011.1:6793140-6795640 GCA_029783475.1 Metacarcinus magister | reverse complement strand
TCCTCCTCTTCCTTCTCCTCCTCCAAGCTTCCTCTTTCCACATTTTTATCCCTTACTACACCATTACTTGCATCTTTAAGACGCTCTTCTTCCTTTGTACTTCACTTGTAATCCGTATTTTATAAAGGAATTCTCTCAGGCTTTCTCAAAATTTATATACAGAAGAAAATTTAAACCCCTTGAGGCCGGTACAGGTGAGTGTGTTGATGGACAGGTGTGAGGAAGGCATTAAGGGTTAGAATTTACCTGATACTGGCAAGGGTTACAAGGTTAGAACAGTAATGATTTAAGAAGATGTAATGAAATGTACCAAAAAGTGTATTATTATTATTATTATTATTATTATTATTATTATTATTATTATTATTAACCTGGAAATCATGCAACACTGACTCCTCATATAAAAAAAAATTGGACCACCACTCTCATTAGAACCAATAATTACTGTTTTAATGGTTTTCATTCTTGATTATTCATTTAATTCACCCCAGTTCTGTGTATTCCATATTATCTCATCACCACTGAGTATATATGTATGTGTTGGTTATTCAAATTTTAATACATACAGTAATTAGGATGGAAAAGTGATACCTGCTTTCCAGTCAAGGTGATATGATACTCACCTGAGATTTAATTAAGCATTCACCTGTTAGAAAATCAATTAGTAGTAAGGGAAAAGTAAGCAGAGAAGACGAGGGTAGCTAATCACCTCTCTCTATATGCAAGACTTAGTAATAGTGTGTTTACCTGCATTTAATATACTTTCACTCCTTACCTGGGAAAATATACATAAATAAAAAGGGGAAAAAAGTGGACAGTGAAGATGGAAGAAGCTGTTTATCACTGTCCTAACGCAAGATAATGTACTATACTGGTTACCTTGCAATTAATTCACCCCTTACCTGTCCTTACCTGTGAAAATATACATAATTAAAAAGGGGAAAAAAGTGGACAGTGAAGATAGAAGAAGCTGTTTATCACTCTACTATACTGGTTACCTTGCAATTAATTTAGCTTTTACCTGTTCTCACCTGTCTATACCTCTACTTCCTCTCGTCCCTCTTTACAAGTTTATACCTCACTGCTTACTGTATCTTCACTTATAATTAGTATCCTGCCTCACTTCATCTACCTTCTCCCCTTCCCCTTATTAATGAGGTGAGGGGTTAAATACACACCTGTCCCCTTCTACCTATCACTCTGCTCCCTTCCCTGTTAGTCTTCCTCACCTGTCTGTTCAACTACCTGTGTACCTTTCTGTTTGTCTTCTCTCTCTCTCTCTGTCTCTCTATCTTACTCGCTTTCTTTTTTATGATTGGTCTTTCTCGTGATATTTGAGGTTTACGTAGACACACACACACACACACACACACACACACACACACACACACACACACACACACACACACACACACACACACACACACACGGTAAAGGAGAAGGATAGAAGAGGAGTAGAGGAGCAGGAGGAAGAGGAAGAAGAGGAGGGAGACACTATTTACAAAAGTTGATGGGAATAGTAATAGTGAGTCACTTCTCCGGTTCAGTGGAAAACCCTCAAGAGTGTCTGAACACCCAATTACGTGCCTGAAAGAGGAGAAGGGAAGAAGAGGAGGAGGAGGAGGAGGAGAAATAAGAGGAGGAGGAGGAGGAGGAGGAATGAAGCAGAGGCAGAAAATGTGTGTGGGAATGAAGGAGGACCGAGAGAGAGAGAGAGAGCTTTAGAGAGGGAGAGAGAGGGAGAGGGAGATAATGAAGACGAAAGGAGAGGAGTGCGGAGAATGTTGGAGGAAATGGAGAGTGTGCGGGAAAGGAATGTGAGAAGTTTGAGCCAAAAAAATGTATTTGAGGTGTGAGATAATTTGGTGCCATAATATTGGAAGTTTTATGCGGGGGAATGTTTTTTTAAGAGGTTAGGCGAGAGGAGGAGGAGGAGGAGGAGGAGGAGGAAGAGGAGGAAGAGGAAGAGGAAGAGGAAGAGGAAGAGGAAGAGGAGAAGGAGGAGGAGGAGGAGGAAGAGGAAGAGGAAGAGGAAGAGGAGTACAAAGGAGTACAAAGGAAGAACAGACAGCAACAGTTTTACTGGACCTAACGAGGCTGTCCGTGTGGCTACACTACTACTATGATACTATTTCATAGACAAACGGACAGCAAAATGGAAGGCTCCTCCCCACCCACCCCTCCCTCCCTCCAGCCGAAGCTGGCAATATACTAACAAAGACAAACTATCATGGAAGTTGTATAGAAAAGTGATAAAAACAAGTCTAATCTACGTCTAATTCTATCAAGAAAAAAAAATACGCAGTAATGAAATATTAAATTCCACCAGAATTGAGGTCGTAAAAGTTTTTCCCATTTTACTACGTAAATATTAGTACTACAAAAAAAATGTATAGAAGTAAAATAATGAAGTTTGATAATGTCTATCACATACTGTCATCATCATTCCAAAAAATATAATACTAATGAAGAAAATTAAAATTTTGTGAGAGATATTAAT
>JAPQNM010000011.1:6788140-6790640 GCA_029783475.1 Metacarcinus magister | reverse complement strand
AAAACATAATTATCTTTGTTGCAGTCATTAGCATCATTTTATTAGCATATATTTTTTTTAATGTATGTAAAAATTGGTTGTAATGTCAGAGGTGGACGGTAAAAAGTATGGAAATTTCGCTTTTATTGGTTCATTCGGACATGTGATTTTATGCCAAAGGGTCAGAGGGCAGTGGGAGGGAAAAAGGGGAAAAGGTGAGAGTGGAAAGAGTCAGGTGGAGGTGTGTGGGTCGTACAGGTAATAATTAATGGCAAACTCACACCCCAATCAAGTGCATGGCAATGTTTGTGTTTCTGTTTTTTCTTCGTTTTTGGTTTTTGAATCTTTTTTACTTCAATTTTTTTTTATCTATTATTGTTTAGTTTTTTTTATGTAGTGTTTTTTTTTCTCCATATTATTGTTTATTTGAAATCTGCTTTGTTTTGTTTTTTCACCCATTTTTTTTTTTATCAATTTTTTCTTCTATATATATATCATCTTATTGTGTCTCTTAATATTATTCCAAGACTTCCTTTCATCATCTTTTCTCATCCTACATTTACTTCTTCTAATATTCCCTTTCATATAGTATTCCTTTCATAATGTTCTATCATCTTTTATCATCCTATTTTTTCGTCTTCCCTTTCAAGTTACCATCTCATCATTTTCTCATCTTCTTTTACCTCCTTGTTTTCGCCTTTCCACATCGTCAGTTCATTCCTGTTTTGGCGCCATTCCGCACACCTGGCAGGGTCGCGGCGCCTCCTTCACGCCGTAATGAACTTTGCATTTCATTCCCTATTGGTTTATTTTCCCTCGTGATTCATACTTTCAGGACCATTTCAGTATATTTTTTGGGGCAGGATCGAGGACACACACACACACACACACACACACACACACACACACACACACACACACACACACACACACACACACATACATTTTTTCTCTCTCGTCCTCTTCCTCTTCCTCCTAATTCGCCTTTCCTCTCGTTCACCTAACTGCTTCCCATTCCTATTTGTTTCTTTCCTCCCTAATTCCCTCCCTCCCAATACCTGGACACCCATCACTCACTCACTAACTCACTCACTCACTCACTCACTCACTCACTCACTCACTCACTCACTCACTCACTCACTCACTCACTCACTCGGTCACTGACACAGCAGGATGGAATAAAAATGAATCTGTGAGTGTGCAATCAGGGAGTGTCGGCAATTTTTCTCCCCCTCCTTTTACTGCGGGGTGATATTGTGCTGCGTTGATACTCTAGACGCAGGAAAAAAGAGAGAGAGAGAGAGAGAGAGAGAGAGAGAGAGAGAGAGAGAGAGAGAGAGAGAGAGAGGGAGAGAGGGAGAGAACAGTGAAGTAAACGGTAATATCGGGGAAGTGCTGTGGAGACATGACTCAAAGTTCTGGAAAGGAAAAAATAGCTTGGTGAAAACCCTGCCTGGAAATCGCTGCTATTGTGTTCTTATGCATTACTGGCGATGTAGTGTGTGTGTGTGTGTGTGTGTGTGTGTGTGTGTGTGTGTGTGTGTGTGCAGCTCGTTTCACTCTTCAGTTCATCCATTCCTTCTCTCCCAATCGGTCTTGCTCTTATCTCTCCGTCTTTCTATTCCTCTGCAGCTCTTACCTCCTCCTCCTCCTCCTCCTCCTCCTCCTCCTCTTCCTCCTCCTTTGTTAAGAGATTCCTCCACTCCATTCTTCCTTTCTTCCCCATACTCCACTGCTGTTCACTCTCCCCTCCCCTCCCCTCCCTCTCCTCCCTCTCCTCCCTCTCCTTCTCTTCCCTCCACCTACCTCAACACTCCTCCTCCCTCAAGAGCACCTCCCTCCTTTCCATTTTCTTTCCTACTTCCTTGTCTGCATGTCTCTCTCAGGCTTAGATATATACTGAGAAGTAGGCAAGGGTAAGGGAAGGAGGAAGAGGAAGAGTGAGAGAGGTAAGAAGGGGTAAAGAAGTGAGTGTGTAAGAATTTTAAGGTCAATTTAGGTTTGGGAAATAATGGGGATGGGTTAGAAATAGGTTTGTAGAGAGAGATTAGGATGAAAAGCTATTAGAACAGTACGTGAATGCGTTGGAATAGGTAGAATTGGGTGAATTGGGAAAAAAATTAGGCTAGTATATGATAGGACTTAATAGGAAATAATAGGAAAAACGAGATTGAGATAGAATAGTCAAAGGAGATCATAGAATAAGATGGATAGGATAAGCTATGAAGGAACAAGGGTTAAGGATGGTATGGGAAGGCAGGGATAGGAAACTGAATACCTAGAAAGAGGATCGAATAGAGGTTAGCAAGACTAGTGATAGGATAGGAAACTGAAGAAGGCTGAGAGGGGATGAGGGGGAGGTGAAATCTGAGGTGGGAGGGGAAACATGAGCTGGGGTGAGGGCGGGGAGAGGAAAGACAAGGGGAGGAGAAAAAATATAAAGGGGAGTGGTGGGAGTAGGTGAAGGAAGATGAGGGGAAGGACTGGTACTAGGAAGAAGATGAGGGGAGGGGGTGTGGGC
>JAPQNM010000011.1:6765640-6780640 GCA_029783475.1 Metacarcinus magister | reverse complement strand
CTACCACTACTACCACTACTACCACTACTACCACTACTACTACTACTACTACTACTACTACTACTACTACCAGTGCAACATTGGAAATCATATGAAAAAAGATAAATAAGTAGAAACAAGGGAACCACCAATAATATTAAAAATGATACATCGGCAATATATTTTACAACTTAGCAACTTTATAGCTATTTTTCCCCCTTTCTCATATGCATCTGAACTCCTCCCACCTATAACTCACCCTCCCCTTGCCTGCTGTCTCCCCTCTTATTCCCATTGCTACCCTCACACCAACAGCTGTTATCTCACCCCTCAACCCATTCTCCTTCAACCCTCTCTTCCCACTCTCCTGTAGTCCTTTCCACTCATCCAAGCTGCCATTCGCTTACCCTCTCTTCGCCTCTCGACACAAACGCCACATTGATAGTGAAACGTGAACCTCAATTCCCGTAGAGTATCACGGTTGTGTCGCCCCATATGCAGTGTGACTATCTTTCTATTGGTGTGATTGTGTGTCCTTCTATCTGTATTTCCGAGTCCCTTTATATGTTTGTCTCATTGTGCTTAGTTTGTCTCTCTGTTCTATGTTATTGTTGTTCCTGTTCTGCCACCGCGTTTATATTGGAAGGTTTTCAAAAAGTATTTCATGTTTTAATAAATATCTTTCCTCATTGTTTTTCGAGTGATTGGGTGATTCAAAAGAGTAAGAGGAAAGGGTATTAAGGATATGTCAGTGGCTTTATCGGACATTTAATTGCACGAGAAAGAATAAAACGTAGTAAAGAAACATTTTTTAACGCAAGTAATAGAACAATGTGTAAAGAAAACGTAAGCTTTTTTCCCTTATAAATCACATTAGCTTGATGCATTTGATATATGAATACACAAGAGGAGGAAAAGTTTGGGAATGTAATATTTTTCAAACTAAATAATGGTCTCTTAAGTTGCTTGCCGCGGGTGCAGAGGCAAAGGAGTAAGGCCTTGTTAGGAGTTCCTTGGGGTGGTTTTTTTAGCTTATTCTGATTGAACTCTTTTTACAAGTTCGTAGTTCTCTTTCCAGTGTTTTACGAAGCAGGTGAAGGCGTGCAGGTGTGTGTGGGTTTACAGGTATAAGTGTTAATTATATATTATACCAATCCAGGAATATTTGTTAGTGTGTAGATATAAGAATAGCTTGTGTTGAACTTAGTAACAAAAAATGAAAATTATTACATTCTTTTCTTTACCATCGTGCAAGTAGTAAGGAATTCAGATGGGGAAACAAATAAATAATAGCAGTTTTATCATAAGTGAATCGTAAGGAAAAGATTTATATATATAGCATTACGAAAATATATTAGTATGAAAAAGTATTGTATTATATGAGATAGAGTGACATAAATCAGCTGCACAAGGATTTATATCAGTGTTTAGTGTTATTATAAAGGAGTTTCATTGATTTGTTTCCTCCTTCAATGATGGATGGGACAGCGGTGTTAGGGATTGGATTCTCTTTATCGTTTATATAAGATTGGAAACTATAAACAAAAAAAGTCGTATAAAGTATATTTCTTCATCTATATTATTAGCTTTTAATATCTTTCTTTATTTCTATTTTCTATGTATTCTCGTATCGTATTTATCACAATCTCTATTTATTCTTCCTATTTGTAGTAAGTGAGGTTTATATATATACTTTTCACTCTAAAAATAATAACGGTGGTATATTTTTGTGAAGGCTGAATGCAGGAGAAACAATTGATTTACCATTTTTATCGATGACATTTGAGTGTTTGTATTATTGTTTGTGGAATAGTATACAGTCAGATGAATTCAATTTGGCGCCGAAAAATGACAGTTATAATGCAAATGTGTTTTCTTTCCTGCGTCGAAAGAGTGACAAACCTAATTGAAAGCCTGGTGGTGGTGGTGGTGGTGGTGGTGGTGGTGGTGGTGTTATGAGGGGGTGTAGGGGGTGATGCAGGTACACACACACACACACACACACACACACATCACTAGAATATAAACACAGACGGACCCTTGTTTATACAGCACAATTACATACTTGCACACACACACACACCCACACACACACACACACACCCACACACACACCCACACACACACCCACACACACACACACACACACACACAGTAGTACCATAAAAAAACACACATACTCACTTTGCTATCAAAAGAACAAAGACTTTTTTTATTATTGTCAATAGTATGAATCACAATAGTATTTTCAGTAACAATAAAACTAGATATCAGGTAGAGCTCCACACACTGAAAGGTACAAAGAATTTCCCCTGAAGGAGAAGCTGAGAAGGCTACAATACTCACCTTGTTGTGAATTTAACGTGGCCTTGTAGTAAGAGGCTTATTATGTTTGTTTGGAGAGAGCTGTCCTCTTGCTCTTCTCTGAAATGGTCGGCAGGGAAGGGTATGTATGCTCTTCTTGGTATGTTGTTCGTTATACTGTTCTTGCTATGTTGTTCTTGCTATGTTGTTGGTGATGTTGTTGGTGTTGTAGCAATGCAAGGTTGTTTTTGTGGTGTTTACTTTCATGTTATTCCTCGTCTTATATTCTTACCTTCCTTTGGTGTTCACTCTTCTCTCCCTTCTCAGTGTATTTGTTGATGTTAAAATTCCCTGGTGATAATGGATGTTACTTAATATTTTTTCTGTTTTTATTTTTTTCTTCAATAATTTCTCTGATTGCCTTTGCATGAGTTACTCTGTTTAATTATGCAGTTATATATTTTTTTTTATCTCCTTATACACCGCTATCGTGTCTTTATTATTAATTATCTAACTGTTTATTGTCTCCTTTATTACTCTGTGCCACCCCTTCCCTTCTTCTCTCTTCCTTCCTTCCTTCCTTCCTTCCTTCCTTCCTTCCTTCCTTCCTTCCTTCCTTCCTTCCTTCCTTCCTTCCCTTTCCTGTGTTGTTCTGTAAATACGCGATTTTTACCATTACTCCCTTATCACACTTTCCTCTCCCTTCCCTCTTCCTTCCTTTTCTCTCTTCCTCCCATCCATCTTTCCCCTACACTAACATCCTCCCCTTCTTCTCTCTTTCCTTTCTCTCTATACTCGCATATTTCATTTAATGTTTTTACTACGTCTGTTTTTGTTTAACACACACACACACACACACACACACACACACACACACACACACACACACACACACACACACACACACACAGGTAAGGGAAGTAGGTGTGAAGGTACTTGTTGTTTTATATATACTTATGAAAGAGAGAGAGAGAGAGAGAGAGAGAGAGAGAGAGAGAGAGAGAGAGAGAGAGAGAGAGAGAGAGAGAGAGAAAAAAAAAGAATATCAATCAAATAAATTAAATAACAAACAAGGAAATGGAAGAGAAAATAATGGACATAGTAAATAGTTCTGCAGGTGAATTATTTATAGAGGATTTAATTGAAAGGTAATAATGATGGATTTATTTGTTAATTGACAGGTGGATAAGGTGAGACATCAAACAAACGACAGGTGTAAGAATGAAACGAGTGCTAGAAATAGAAAGGAAAATATATATGTCAATAGAAGGTTATAGAATGTCCTCTCTCTCTCTCTCTCTCTCTCTCTCTCTCTCTCTCTCTCTCTCTCTCTCTCTCTCTCTCTCTCTCTCTCTCTCTCTCTCTCTCTACTCTTTCTCTCTCTAATCTAAATTCTTTTCTGAACTCGATTATAGATCCGCAGTCCAGCATGAAGGGAGGTTCATAATGGTCTCTCTCTCTCTCTCTCTCTCTCTCTCTCTCTCTCTCTCTCTCTCTCTCTCTCTCTCTCTCTCTCTCTCTCTCTCTCTCTCGCTCTCTCGGTCTCTCGGTCACTTTCTTAAGACCACTTTTTCCTCTTTTCAACCTCGTCCATTTTTCTTCTTTTTATCCATTATTCTTACTCTTACCTCGAAGCGTCTCCTTTCTTCCCTGAGTCCTTATCTTTTTCCTTTCCTTTTCCTTTCCTTTTCCTTTCCTTTCCTTAACCTCAATATATTTGTTTTTTTTCATCCTTCATTTTATTTTTTTCCTTATCTTTAATTTTTCTAACTTCTTTTCTTCTCGTTTTATGCCAAATTTTTCTCTTTATTCAACTTTCTTTTATCGCTTCCGTCCACACATTCATCCGATTTTGCGTTTTTCCTCCAACTTTTCGTCTTTCTCTCCTTACATTTTCTTCCCTCCTCCTCCTCCTCCTCCTCCTCCTCCTCCTCCTCCTCCTCCTCCTCCTCCTCCTCCTCCTCCTCCTCCTCCTCCTCCTCCTCCTCCTCTTTACTTACCCCGACTTCCTCTGCTAGTTGATATTTTAATAGGTCAGAGAGAGAGAGAGAGAGAGAGAGAGAGAGAGAGAGAGAGAGAGAGAGAGAGAGAGAGAGAGAGAGAGAGAGAGAGAGGCTGTTGAAAGATAGATCACCTGAGGTATATTGATCAGGGTGATTGATCAGTATATGTTATCTCCGGAGAGAGAGAGAGAGAGAGAGAGAGAGAGAGAGAGAGAGAGAGAGAGAGAGAGAGAGAGAGAGAGAGAGAGAGAGAGAGAGAGAGAGAGAAAAAAAAAAGAACAAGAGATGGATGAATAAGAGAGGAAGAAGAGATGGATGAATAAGAGAGGAAGAAGGATAACAAGATGAGGGAAACAGGAAAATAAAGAAGAGGAAGAAGGAGAGGAGAGGAGAAGAGGCGGAAGGAAGGAAGGAGGGATTTAGAGCCAAGAGTGATAAGGGAAACTAGTGTATGAATTTATTAGCAAGTTTAATAAAGTTGAGAAGGGAAACTTGAGCCTTGTAACTGGAGACACAGGACGAAAAATGGGAAGCACACTCGCTAGTATAATGGCAGGAGGAGGAAGATGATGTGGAATAAGTAATTTGTTGGAGAGGAGATTTAAAAGTGCCGCTGTATAATATATGAGAGTAAGGCAAGTGTGGTGGTTGATAAGATTTGTTGTGTTTGAGTTGTTGAAATGTAACTACCTTTGATGTTTGGGAAATGTGTGTGTGTGTGTGTGTGTGTGTGTGTTTTGTATTGTTTTAACCAGTGTACTTATGGAAATGTGTTTAAAATGAGTGGGAAAAAAAAGGAATAGGAAATGTATTGATTTGAATTCGTAGTGCAATCTAGGATGAGTGAGATTATTTATTTCATTAATTATTCATTCATTTATTTTACCATTTTTTTTTTTTACAGTTTGAAATGAGATTAAAATAGCAGAAAAATATAACAATTCAAAAAGTATTTAATGTGCATACTGCTCGTGTAATAATAATAAAAATAAATAAATAAAAAATAAACAATAGTACGGAAATACTTTAAATTATGCATTTGGGACAACTTTTTTAGTATTTTTCTCGTTTTTCATGGCACTTCACCTACCCCTTTCCCCTCTCCCCTCTCCCTCCCCTTTCCCCCCTTCTCCTTCCCTTCCTCCACCACTCGGATCATTCACTATCATCGTATTATAATTATCTTTTATTCTCACTCTGTTCCCATGCTGAGTGTTCCTCTGTGGCGCGGAGTCAAAATTCCTCGGTCACCCTTTATCAAAACAGATTAAAACATGAGGCTTTAGTAACCGAGGGAGGGTCAGGGGATCATGTGACTGCTGTTCATAGTGTTTTTATTACTATGGGTGTTGGGAGTGTCTGTGGTGTGTGGGTGTGGGTGTGTGTGTGTGTGTGTGTGTGTGTGTGTGTGTGTGTGTGTGTGTGTATGAATAGAATAATAAGTAATAAAATTAATACTCAATGTTTTTCTTTTTCAATTTTCTTCACTAGGATATGAAAATTACGTTGTATATATAGATTTAGATCATTTAAGAATTCTTGGAAGGCTGTTGATTGAATGAGTAAATATTATCATCTTACCTCGTTGATCACCTGTAATTATGGTCTTGTTTTCACCTGCTCAGAAACCTGCTGATGCGCAAACAATAGTAATCGCATTAAGTATAAGAATTATCAAACATATATCGACGTTTCTTTAACATTTGATTATAGAAACGAGCATTCAAGTTTGAGATGAACATAATTTTTTGTGTAGTAGTACCAGGTGTATATGTGTGTATGTGTGTGTGAGAGGAAATATTATAAAAGTATATTATTTTCCTTGTCTTCCTTCATGTATTCTGACGTTTTTGTAAAGTTGGGTAAAATGAGTGTTTTGAAAAATCTTTACTCCTTCAAGGATTAACAAAGCATTTTCGAGGAAGCAATTATGGCTAATCTTGCTAATTATACTTCACAAATCATTCGTAAGTAGGTTATCATTTTTACTCAAGAATTTAAAGAGGATAGGAGAGTGTTTTTTACAGTTTTTCTTGTCTCTGGGTAAACTGAGACTCTCGCCCTCCTGCCAGACTCTCTCATGTTAGTATATATATAGAAACAGACTGGACAAAACCACACCTTAGTTTGCATTTTTTTTTTTTTTAATATACAAACTACATTTCTATCAAGTGTTTTTTCTTCTCTAGATCGTATAGTCTATCTTCCTTTTTTCTCTTTTTTTTTTTAAAGTTTGATGTATTCTGTCGTGTATTTTTTATTTTATATATAATTACAACTATGATTTAGGTTATGATTTTTAATGTATGTAGTGACGATGGACTTGAGAGATAGATAGATAGATAGATAGATATATAACGTTATCTTTTTACCTGTACTCCTTCCTCGTTATAAATGTTTCCTGACCAGTGCGAAGAATGCATATAATTTTTCTCCTAAATGGCCCTGGCGACAAAATTAATTAGACTGACTTCGAAAACAGAGAGAGAGAGAGAGAGAGAGGAAAATAGGGTGAAAAAAAACAGCAGTAGCCTCCGATGATAATGAGATTACCTAACCAATTACCTTCCGTAGATGAACTTTTCCAATTATTTACACGGAATAATCACCTTTTTTTTCCCCCTCTCCTTCCTCCTAACAGCCTCGTACATGCTCCCAGGTGTAATTCCCCCGTGAGATTTTACTTTTATTTTCCTTACAGTTACTATGTGGATTAATCAGGTTGTATGACGGTGAGGAAGATAGGCTCAACATTTTTCTTAAGGAAGTTATAATTTATGTTAGTTGGCTTCACTTCATCACAGGATATGCTTGAGGTTGGAACACTCTGGGGAGGAAAGTAAGTGTGTGTGTGTGTGTGTGTGTGTGTGTGTGTGTGTGGGTGTGTGTGTGTTGTCTGGTGTTTTTTTATTTATTATTTTTTTTATCTCTCTCTCTCTCTCTCTCACTGAACCTTTTAAATACAGTAATGATAATGATAGTGACCTTGATGATATTGATAGTGACGCTCCCATCACTTTCATGCAAACTCAACACCTTCATTCCTTTGTGTTTCTACCATCTCATACATACCGATGATAATGATAGTGATGATGGTGCAGCTAATCATCACTATCATACCCCAACTTGTGGTGCATTGTGGGTATGAAAAATGGTGTCTTTCCTCTGGGCTTGGTATTGCGTTTGGGGGGTGTAGGGGGGGGAGGGGGGGGAGGGGGGGAAGGTGAGGGTCGTGGCGGGTTTAATTAAAGAGTAAGATTGGTGAGGTAAAGTAAAGTTAAGTTCAGTAAAGTATTTGAGTAAGTGTTAATTTGAGGTCGTCAGGTGTGGAAACTTATGAAAGAGAGTGATTGAGGTGAGGTTGTGGTGATGATGGTGATGATGATAGTGAGTTTATGAATTTTTTTTTATATGTATATGCTACAAATTGTGTATGGGGGGGAGGTGGTGGTGATGTGGTGGTGATGATGGGAACAATAATAATGATAATAATGATGATGGTGAGGGTAATAGATATATAAAATGTTTGTTATATATATATACTGCAGATCCACACTCAGACAATGCAAATTTTCACATAAACTTATTATTTTCATCATTATTACTAGTGATAAGGAGAGGAAGAAAAGAATAACAAAATAGCCCCTTGAAATAGTGCCCAAACAACTTAAATTCACTATAGTATAATAAAAATAATTATCAAAAAATAATTAGAGCGAGAGCATTAGAGCGAGAGCAAAACATTATAACCACAAGCAATAAATAATGATGATAAAAATAAATAATGATGATAAAAATAAATAATGATGATAAAAATAAATAATGATAAAAATAAATATTGATATAAATAAATATTCATTATACAACTAAATATTAATGATAAAAATAAATATTAATGATAAAAATAAATATTAATGATAAAAATAAATATTAATGATAAAAATAAATATTAATGATAAAAATAAATATTAATGATAAAAATAAATATTAATGATAAAATAAATATTAATGATAAAAATAAATATTAATGATAAAAATAAATATTAATGATAAAAATAAATAATAATGATACAAATAAATAATAATGATAAAAATAAATATTAATGATAAAAATAAATATTAATGATAAAAATGAATATTAATGATAAAAATAAATAATAATGATAAAAATAAATATTAATGATAAAAATAAATATTAATGATAAAAATAAATATTAATAATAAATATAAATATTAATGATAAAAATAAATAATAATGATAAACATAAATAATAATGATAAAAATAAATATTAATGATAAAAAAAATATTGATGATAAAATTAAATATTAATGATAAAAAAAAATATTAATGATATAAATAAATAATAGTGATAAAAATAAATAATAATTATAAAAATAAATATTAATTATAAAAATAAATATTAATGATGAAAATAAATATTAATGATGAAAATAAATATTAATGATAAAAATAAATATTAATGATAAAAATAAATATTAATGATAAAAATAAATATTAATGATAAAAATAAATAATAATGATAAAAATAAATAATAATGATAAAAAATAAATATTAATGATAAAAATAAATATTAATGATAAAAATAAATATTAATGATAAAAATAAATATTAATGAAAAAATAAATATTAATGATAAAAATAAATATTAATGATAAAAATAAATATTAATGATAAAAATAAATATTAATGATAAAAATATATATTAATGATAAAAATATATATTAATGATAAAAATAAATATTAATGATAAAAATAAATATTAATGATAAAAATAAATATTAATGATAAAAATATATATTAATGATAAAAATATATATTAATGATAAAAATATATATTAATGATAAAAATATATATTAATAATAAAAATAAATATTAATGATAAAAATAAATATTAATGATAAAAATAAATATTAATGATAAAAATAAATAATAATGATAAAAATAAATATTAATGATAAAAAATAAATATTAATGATAAAAATAAATATTAATGATAAAAATAAATATTAATGATAAAAATAAATATTAATGAAAAAAATAAATATTAATGATAAAAATAAATATTAATGATAAAAATAAATATTAATGATAAAAATAAGTATTAATGATAAAAATAAATATTAATGATAAAAATATATATTAATAATAAAAATATATATTAATGATAAAAATAAATATTAATGATAAAAATAAATATTAATGATAAAAATATATATTAATGATAAAAATATATATTAATGATAAAAATATATATTAATGATAAAAATATATATTAATGATAAAAAATAAATATTAATGATAAAAATAAATATTAATGATAAAAATATATATTAATGATAAAAATAAATATTAATGATAAAAATATATATTAATGATAAAAAACAAATATTAATGATAAAAATAAATATTAATGATAAAAATATATATTAATGATAAAAATAAATATTAATGATAAAAATATATATTAATGATAAAAATATATATTAATGATAAAAATAAATATTAATGATAAAAATATATATTAATAATAAAAATAAATATTAATGATAAAAATAAATATTAATGATAAAAATATATATTAATGATAAAAATAAATATTTATGATAAAAATATATATTAATGATAAAAATATATATTAATGATAAAAATAAATATTAATGATAAAAATAAATATTAATGATAAAAATAAATAATAATGATAAAAATAAATATTAATGATAAAAATATATTTAATGATAAAAATATATGTTAATGATAGAAATATATGTTAATGATAAAAATAAATATTAATGATAAAAATAAATATTAATGATAAAAATATATATTAATGATAAAAATAAATATTAATGATAAAAATATATATTAATGATAAAAATATATATTAATGATAAAAATAAATATTAATGATAAAAATATATTAATGATAAAAATAAATATTAATGATAAAAATAAATATTAATGATAAAAATATATATTAATGATAAAAATATATATTAATGATAAAAATAAATATTAATGATAAAAATATATATTAATGATAAAAATATATATTAATGATAAAAATAAATATTAATGATAAAAATATATATTAATGATAAAAATAAATATTAATGATAAAAATATATATTAATGATAAAAAATAAATATTAATGATAAAAATAAATATAATGATAAAAATAAATATTAATGATAAAAATAAATAATAATGATAAAAATATATATTAATGATAAAAATATATATTAATGATAAAAATATATATTAATGATAAAAATAAATATTAATGATAAAAATATATATTAATGATAAAAATAAATATTAATGATAAAAATATATATTAATGATAAAAATATATATTAATGATAAAAATATATATTAATGATAAAAAATAAATATTAATGATAAAAATAAATATTAATGATAAAAATATATATTAATGATAAAAATAAATATTAATGATAAAAATATATATTAATGATAAAAATAAATATTAATGATAAAAATAAATATTGATGATAAAAATAAATATTAATGATAAAAATATATATTAATGATAAAAATATATATTAATGATAAAAATAAATATTAATGATAAAAATATATATTAATGATAAAAATTATATTAATGATATAAATATATATTAATGATAAAAATAAATATTAATGATAAAAATATATATGAATGATAAAAATATATATGAATGATAAAAATAAATATTAATGATAAAAATAAATATTAATGATAAAAATATATATTAATGATAAAAATAAATATTAATGATAAAAATATATATTAATGATAAAAATATATATTAATGATAAAAATAAATATTAATGATAAAAATAAATATTAATGATAAAAATATATATTAATGATAAAAATATATATTAATGATAAAAATATATATTAATGATAAAAACTATATATGAATGATAAAAATAAATATTAATGATAAAAATAAATATTAATGATAAAAATAAATAATAATGAAAAATATATATTAATGATAAAATATATATTAATGATAAAAATATATATTAATGATAAAAATATATATTAATGATAAAAATAAATATTAATGATAAAAATAAATATTATGATAAAAATATATATTAATGATAAAAATATATATTAATGATAAAAAATAAATATTAATGATAAAAATAAATATTAATGATAAAAATATATATTAATGATAAAAATATATATTAATGATAAAAATAAATATTAATGATAAAAATATATATTAATGATAAAAATAAATATTAATGATAAAAATATATATTAATGATAAAAATAAATATTAATGATAAAAATAAATATTAATGATAAAAATATATATTAATGATAAAAATATATATTAATGATAAAAATATATATTAATGATAAAAATAAATATTAATGATAAAAATAAATATTAATGATAAAAATATATATTAATGCTAAAAATAAATATTAATGATAAAAATATATATTAATGATAAAAATATATATTAATGATAAAAATAAATATTAATGATAAAAATATATATTAATGATAAAAATATATATTAATGATAAAAATAAATATTAATGATAAAAATAAATATTAATGATAAAAATATATATTAATGATAAAAATATATATTAATGATAAAATATATATTAATGATAAAAATAAATATTAATGATAAAAATAAATATTAATGATAAAAATAAATATTAATGATAAAAATAAATATTAGTGATAAAAATAAATAATCATGATAAAAATAAATATTAATGATAAAAATAAATAATGGCGCTAATTGGTCCACTGAAGACTATTTAAGAAGGAAGACACAGAGGAGGAGGAGGAGGAGGGGGAGAATATTATGATTTTGCTGTAGGAGTTTGGAGAGAGGGAGAGAGAGAGAGCGCGATAGAGATAGAGAGATAAATAGAGAGAATAAATAGTTTTAGGCGTATCACACATGCGTATATAGTGTTTAATATTATAGTAAAGATAAAACTGAGTCCAGATTCGTGTTCAGTTTGACTGAAAACCTTTAGGGACAAATTTTCATGAAATTCCGAGGTGTGGAAGTTTTTCACGAAATTTTCAAGGGTGGCACCTTAAGATTTTTTTCATGAAATCATGTTTTTCAAAATAACTCGAAAAGTATGAGGTTTACGTAAAAAATATGTGTAATAGTAAATATAGAGCAGGAGGCGCCCGTTCCTTTGAGCTTTACTAGAAAGTAATCGGAATGTAAGTAATGGAGATATTGAACTATTTGTATTTTACACTAAACTTCTATTTAAATACATTTTTCTCGTAAACCAAAAGAGTAATTTACAAACGGATGACACCATCAGATAGAACTTGTCAAACTGAACAACTTTGTTTCTATACATCTTTGTTGTAGGACTAATACTTTACTTGTAAAATGACTAAACTATTTTGGACTCAAATTCTGGTGGAAATCTTTGGGCCAAAAATTTCACGAATCCATTTTCATCACAAATCCACGAAAACTTATATTGAAGTTAAAGGTTTTGAAATTAATAATAATACATGTTAAGGAAGTGTTGCTGTTGGAGTAAATAAATATTAATAATTATAATAATAAATATTAATGATAAAAATAAATATTAATGATAAAAATAAATATTAATGATACAAATATATATTAATGATAAAAATAAATATTAATGATAAAAATAAATATTAATGATAAAAATAAATATTAATGATAAAAATATATATTAATGATAAAAATATATAATGATGATAAAAATAATTATTGATGATAAAAATAAATATTAATGATAAAAATATATATTAATGATAAAAATATATATTAGTGATAAAAATAAATATTAATGATAAAAATATATATTAATGATAAAAATAAATATTAATGATAAAAATATATATTAATGATAAAAATATATATTAATGATAAAAAACAAATATTAATGATAAAAATAAATATTAATGATAAAAATATATATTAATGATAAAAATAAATATTAATGATAAAAATATATATTAATGATAAAAATATATATTAATGATAAAAAATAAATATTAATGATAAAAATAAATGTTAATGATAAAAATATATATTAATGATAAAAATAAATATTTATGATAAAAATATATATTAATGATAAAAATATATATTAATGATAAAAATATATATTAATGATAAAAATAAATATTAATGATAAAAATATATATTAATGATAAAAATATATATTAATGATAAAAATAAATATTAATGATAAAAATATATATTAATGATAAAAATAAATATTAATGATAAAAATATATATTAATGATAAAAATATATATTAATGATAAAAATATATATTAATGATAAAAATAAATATTAATGATAAAAATAAATATTAATGATAAAAATATATATTAATGATAAAAATATATATTAATGATAAAAATAAATATTAATGATAAAAATATATATTAATGATAAAAATATATATTAATGATAAAAATAAATATTAATGATAAAAATAAATATTAATGATAAAAATAAATATTAATGATAAAAATAAATAATGATAAAAATAAATAATAATGATAAAAAATAAATATTAATGATAAAAATAAATATTAATGATAAAAATAAATATTAATGATAAAAATAAATAATAAAGATAAAAATAAATAATGATAATAATAAATAACGTAACGTAACACGATATATAAATTCATACCGATAAAAAGCAAGAAAAAAATGTCCTATTTATTGAGGGGAGTCTTCAATAAATCACAAACAGAAAACGGGACACGTGGGAGTAATAGCAAGATAAGCCTATTTGTATGGATAAAAATAGCCAGAGAGAGAGAGAGAGAGAGAGAGAGACAGAGAGAGAGAGAGAGAGAGAGAGAGAGAGAGAGAGAGAGAGAGAGAGAGAGAGAGACACGCACTATACATAATTGAATATAAAAGGAGAGGAAGAGACAGGATTCAATATAAAGGACAAAATCGTTTTCCTTTGTCCTGTACTTAAATGGGTCATGATAATCTAGTTTTGGTGGGGACGGCTCACTTAGGTTACTCTCTCTCTCTCTCTCTCTCTCTCTCTCTCTCTCTCTCTCTCTCTCTCTCTCTCTCTCTCTCTCTCTCTCTCTCTCTCTCTCCACCACCCTCCTCCTCCTCCTCATTTCTTACTAATTGCAAAAGTTAGATTGAATTTATAGTTGTGATTTCACGTTAAGAAATTTCAGCAATATCAGAAGTTTCACTCAGAATTATCGTCCTGCTCTGAAAAAATGTGTGCCTCGGGCGGACGAGAAATGCTGGAAACGAATGAATCACTACGGTAAACATAAACAAAAATGTGAAGAAGACTACCAGGAGGACGAGGAGGGGGAGGAGGAGGAGGAGGAGGAGGAGGAGGAGGAGGAGGAGGAGGAGGAAGAGGAGGAGGAGGATAAGAGAAAATGTATGCAGAAAGTCCGTGAATAGTAATTGATGGGAAATTTACCAACTTGAAAGCATATTAGACTGTCGTATAAAATGTGCTTTTAATATTTCTTTTATTCATAGATTTTGTGAGCTAAAGAGAGAGAGAGAGAGAGAGAGAGAGAGAGAGAGAGAGAGAGAGAGAGAGAGAGAGAGAGAGAGAGAGAGAGAGAGAGAGAGAGAGAGAGAGAGAGAGTTAATGAAAGTAAAAAACAATTGCTTAAACAAGGAAC
>JAPQNM010000011.1:6740640-6760640 GCA_029783475.1 Metacarcinus magister | reverse complement strand
GATGTGTGTGTTGGTAGAGTTTGGTTTTTTATTTATTTTTATTTATATTTATTTTATTAATTTGTTTGGTTTGTTTTGGTTTGTTTTATAATGTGATGTTTTGTTTTGTGTGTGTTCCTGTTTTTTTTTTTATATTATTTCAGTTTTGTTTTTGTATGTGTTAATTCTGGGTTTTTTTCTTCTTTTTCGTGTGTGTGTGTGTGTGTGTGTGTGTGTGTGTGTGTGTGTGTGTGTGTGTGTGTGTGTGTGTGTGTGTGTGTGTGTGTGTTTATTTTGTACGTTTTATTTGATATTACTTTTTCATTTTGTTTGCCTTATTTTTCACCTATTTTTTCATACATAGTTTACAGTGCAATTTGGTGTTACTAGTTGTGTGTTATTTTTTTTTCTCTCTCTCTCTCTCTCTCTCTCTCTCTCTCTCTCTCTCTCTCTCTCTCTCTCTCTCTCTCTCTCTCTCTCTCTCTCTCGAAAAAGGTAAAATGAAAATTGCGATACAAAAAAAAAAATACAACGAACTTTTTTTTTACTGAAGGGATACCTATCTGAGAGAGAGAGAGAGAGAGAGAGAGAGAGAGAGAGAGAGAGAGAGAGAGAGAGAGAGAGAGAGAGAGAGAGAGAGAGAGAGAGAGAGAGAGAGAGAGAGAGAGAGAGAGAGAGAGAGATCGTGACTCTAGTGGAGAAAAAAAATCTTCAAATTGTAAAACAGGGATCCAATGGACCATGTTGCGGTCATGAGGGGGGGGGAGGAGGAGGAGGAGGGAGGAGGAGGAGGAGGAGGAAGGAGGAGGAGGAGGAGGAGAAGTTGTGAGGGTAAATGTATATACAGTGAACAGAAGCAAGAATTGTTTAAATTTATATGCATATTTGTTTTTGTTTTAAAATACGTTGCACTTGTGTGTGTGTGTGTGTGTGTGTGTGTGTGTGTGTGTGTGTGTGTGTGTGTGTGTGTGTGTGTGTGTGTGTGTGTGTGTGTGTGTGTGTGTGTGTGTGTGTGTGTGTGTGTGTGTGTGTGTGTGTGTGTGTGTGCTATTGGTTAAGAGTTAGTGTTGGGTGTCATTGCTGTTATTTTGTTATTCTTCTTCATATTATTATTGTTATTATTATTATTACTATTATTGTTATTATCAATATGACCAATACCACACACACACACACACACACACACACACACACACACCACACACACACACACACACACACACACACACACACACACACACCAACAATCTGAGGTGAGTGTGTGTGCTGAAGAGATTTACACCATCATCATGTCGACCTCCAGGGTGACCAACTTTTATTTTATTCCCGGGAGAATCACCTAACCGGATGCTCGACTCGCTGACCACAGAAAACTTGCCGTGGTGGCCGGACGGTGCTGTGGTAACGCTGTGGTGGGAATGTATTGATGTGGCTGTGGTGTGGAAAGCTCTGTAACGCAAGTGGAGTATCGTGGGACTCTCTGTGGTGGTGTTGCAGTGGTGGTGTTGTCGTGGTTTGAAAGTATGGTTTAAGGGAGTGAGTTGGTAAGTGTTTCTGTGGGAATTTGCATGGGAGAGTAACGGTGGTTTTATGGGATGAGCTAATGCGGCGGTGTTGTTGTGGTGTGGTGGTGGTGGTGGTGGTGGTGGTGATGTGGTGGACTATGATGCATTTTGATGAGGGGAAGCTGTGATTTCTGCTGTGGTGTTATGGTACAGTTGTGGAGGTGGTGGTGATGGTGGTAATGGTGGGTAATGATGGTGGTGGTGGAGGTGGTGATGGTGGTGGTGGTGGGGGTGGTGAGTTCATTAGCATCAAAAATCTATGTATATATCTTTCCGTGTCGATTCAAATGAAAATATTAAACGATGCATCCTGGAAATATAGCTTCAATAAGAATTAATCCTCTGGACTCAGTAAAATGGCAACAAACATCAAAATGCACAAGGAAAAATACATTTCAAATCAGGGGTTCAGTCTTTACATTATATATAATTCATAATAATATTTTAATTTTCCCAGAATGAGAGGAAACAAAAAATCATTAGTTGGTACAAAAAAAAACTCATTCAAACTCAGTAATGTAACAGCAAACGAAACTATAAATTGCCGAGCATATTTTCCCCGCATGTCTAGCAGCGTTGCAGCGTGTGAAATGCAACGGAAAAACAACACTGAAAACATCGGGGCAAGAAGGGAAGTAATTAGCAGCACATTACCACTAATTACATAACAAAACTGATGTGTGATCGCTATGTTTCCCTCACTTTGGTATTGTTTCCTTCCACGAGCTGTACAAGGTTGATGGTCCTCGTGTTGTGTTCCCTTGGCACCAAACCACCACAAGGAATACAACACACACTCGCCTCGATCAAGTAATGCTGATTAATCTTGCTGCATTTTCTTTTATCAGCTTCTTCGGATCTTTTCACCGCCAAACTTGTGTGTGTGTGTGTGTGTGTGTGTGTGTGTGCCTTATGATAGAAAATACGAGTAAATATGATAGATAGAAAGAAGGAGTGAGTGAATCTGCACAGAACGCGAGTTGATATTGAAATTAATAAAATATTTCCATCATCAAATATTGTTGGTGTGATGCTTTGGAGACGATTCAGTCCTAATGCAAGTTCAGTCCCGCTGTGATGCTGTTTTTCACTTAACCTTTTGCATATTTGATCGTCTTACTCCAAGCTTTTATATTAACTTCATAATCTTTTAAAATAATGCGGATATTTGTGCATTACCCAAACACCTCATTTTATTTTGCTTCTTTTACACTAATACAAGCACACGTAAACAAGCTTGACGTTGAAATAGAGAAAATAAAGGAAAAATAATTAATATATCCATGTTAAATAATTTAAAGCAACACCAGGAATACAGTGTTGCACTTAACGACACCAATTGTAATGCTGCAACACAGGTGGGAGTGTTGCCGCGTGTAAACACAAGGCTTTGATGAGGACGTGGTTACCTGTGTTACCTGCAAGCCTTGTTACTCCTTGTTACCTGTGTGCGTATGGCCCCTAGTGAGAGATTTTCCGGTGCTGGTGGCCGGAAAATTAACACTTTCCTGGAAAACCTTAGCGACGAGGGAAATCCTGTCTTTTTACATGCTATTAAGAGGAAGTTGGACGCTATATTATAAGTTGGAAGAGTGAAATTACAGTAAGTTAATATTTAATGACGAATATTTACTGCTGGATAAATGGCTTCTGGGCCCTGAAAATGACTACGACAATTAGAAAATAGAAAAAAAACTATATTACTTGCTGGATGTTGTAGTTAAAATATGAAATGTGTTTGAATTATAGTGAAATTTAAATGTATGAGTTTCTTCCTAACTTACTAACTTATTGACTTACTAACTTATGATGCGTCTCTTGTCTGGTCATTGGGTTCGAGTATCACCTTCCTATCCGTTACCTGGCCGGCGGGAAGGTTATACAGGTGTGTGGAGGTAAGCAGTGCACGCCAGTTGTCAGTCAGGTGTTCCGGGAGTAATTAGTGAGACAGGTAACATCACACACTGGCGATTGGGGCTTTACTATGTGTGTGTGTGTGTGTGTGTGTGTGTGTATGTGTGTGTGTGTGTGTTTAAGATTCACTCACAACATCTTACTTGAAAATTAAAGCATCAAAAGGCAATTTCATCCAGTGGGCAGTAAGGAAAAAAGGAAAAAAACAATTAATTCCTGCTAATTACACCTGCAAGTGGTATGTTAATGGCTTCCTCATCATGGCCTTGACGTGTAACTAATGGTCCTTTACCGACGCCTTAATAGCCTACCTGCTTAATGAGAACACACTCACCTGTCAGGACGACTCGCCACTCATTACCTGAAAGTCTCGTGAATAGTGAAGAGTTTACACCTGGGCCAATTAGTAAGGCGCCTTTTTAACTACTTACCTGGACGCCTTACCTCTCTGGCAGGTATTTGGTGGCATTAGTGACTCACCTACTTACCTACTTACTAACCTACTTACTTATTTACCTTTTTTATACGCTTTTCGATGCTTTTTTTTTTCCACTTGGTCACACTCATCTTGTCTTCATCTTTGTCTTGAATCTTTGTCCCTTTCTTTACCTCTGATTTTGTTTAATTTCTTACTCATTTTTTTTTCTTTATTTGTTCTATTTTATCTATATTTTTTATTTTCTTTAACTTCTTACTCATTTTTGTTTTTATATATCATCTATTTTATGTGCATTTGAATTTTTTTTTTTTTTCACTTCGTACTAATTTTCTTCTTTATTTGTTCTATTTTTATTTATGTTTTGAATTTTGAATATTTGTCTTAATTCTTGCGCCTAAAATATGGTGATTATCATATATATCTTTTACTGAACTTTCTTAACTGTATTCAATTATTCTTTTCATTACAATACAAATGAAACTAAATACCCTCCCCCCTTCCTCCTCCTCCCTCTCTCCTCCTCCTCCTCTCTCCCTCCTCCTCCCTCTCCCCTCCTCCACAGACCTCTACACCCTCAGTCTCCCCCAAGAAAACTTATTCAACTAAATCTTTTCACACACTGAGCCACAAAAAGTTTAAAAGTAATGATTCTTAAATACCTCTGTGTGTGATGGAATATCTGTTCTTTTCAAGTAGTATTCTCCGTTCTCTTGTCTTTCTGTTTTTGTTTTTTGTTCGTTTTTTTGTATGTATTATTTACTCTATTTTCCTTTCTTTATTTTTTTCCGCTCATTCATGTATTTCTTTTAAATATTTTTTTTTTCCCGTGCTGTGATTCGTCAGTTTCTTTCTGGCTTTCTTTCTTTCTTTATATTTTTTTATTTCATTTGTTATATATTCGATGTGTTTTTGTAACTGGTTTTATATTGGGCCTCTCTCTCTCTCTCTCTCTCTCTCTCTCTCTCTCTCTCTCTCTCTCTCTCTCTCTCTCTCTCTCTCTCTCTCTCTCTCTCTCTCTCTCGCTCTCGCTCTCGCTCTCGCTCTCGCTCTCTTAATCTATCCCATACCCGAACCAACCCTTTTCAATCTAGTTCATCCCATCCCATCTCTTTCCTTTTCTTTCCATCATTTTTCATCCATTTCATTCGCTCTACATCACCATTATCTTTTCTTTTAAACATTTTCTATTATCTTCCCATCCATTTCCACCTCATCGCTTCTAAAGTATCCACTCATTGTCTCCTCCTCCTCCTCCTCCTCCTCCTTGGTGTCGTCGTGGCCCCATGCCTGCTCTTACCGTGTTTAGTCAGGGCCAGAACAGTAATGGAACCTCAGGGAGTCATTGAGCTTCCAGATAGAACTTGTGTGGGAGTCTGGCTTGGCTTTATGGTGCAAGGAGGGAAGTGTGGATGACGACGAAGGTTGGATGGGAAGACCTAACACATCCTTGGTAGGCACTCTGATAGGTGTTTGGATGTGTGTGTGTTTGGATGTGTGTGTGTGTGTGTGTGTGTGTGTGTGTGTGTGTGTGTGTGTGATGATAGTTTGGATGTAAAAAAAAAAAAGGAGAATTTTAAATCATTGAAATAAAAAAAATAAAAAGTCTTGGGAGCCATTTCTACTCAAAACAAAATTTGACACTATCAATCTACATGGAAATGAAAAGTACATCAGGTTTTTAATCTTTTCTGTAAAGTTTATTACATAAAAGATGATACATCGTATTTCCATACATCACTAAAAAGTCCGTTGAAAGTTTTTTTTTTTTTTTAAGTAAGTAATTTAGAGGGTTGAAAAGGACTACACTGGCTGGGTCACTTCCAGGGTAGGTTTTGGCGTTCCTCTTGAGCAGCAGCAAGGAAGAGTGACGAAAGGAAAGAAAACGGGGGGTGTGTGGAGTCCCTGGTAGTGACGATAGAGAAGGGAGTCAAGTGGCGGGGAAGGGAAGGGAAGGGAAGGGGAAGGGGAAGGGTCATAACCAAATAAACAAACAAACAAACAAACAACACCTGGTACCCGGATCCTCGACAGTGATTTACAAAAAAGTCATTTATGTATACTTTTATTTATCTCAGACACACACACACACACACACACACACACACACACACACACACACACACACACACACACACACACACACACACACACACACACACACACACACACACACACACAGGAGGACCCGGTACTGTACACGAACACTGAAGGCGGATCCCAGGAGTCTCAATGCAGCTCACCTTTCCTCTGAGGCCTCTTGGAGCAGCCTCACCTCACCTGTACACACACACACACACACACACACACACACACACACACACACACACACACACACACACACACACACACACACACACACACACTTACCTCTACACCAAACACGTGACTCATTCCTCCACCTCTTACTTCCATCCTTGCTCGTTTTTTTTTCCCCGTTTTGTTTAGCGTTGAAGATTTTTCTGAAGTGGTTCTGTTTATATTTTCTGTTTTTTTTTTTCCATTTGTGTTTTTTCAGATTTTTTAAAGTACCATTTTTTTTCGCTGGTATTACAAAAAAAAAAGATGCGTGAAGTTGTTGAGAGGGATTAATTATTTTTTTTTATGGATGTATTAACGATGTTTTATAAGGAATTAGTCATTATAGAAACTTGATACTTGATTGATCCTTACGTGCGTGTTCCTAGGTGCTGTTTAGGTAAGGTGTTCACTAGTTCTCCTCTCAAACAAACATACAAAAAATAACATTAACACCTCTTAGTAAAAAAAAAAGAATATGGAAGTAATTGTAAATGTTTTTTTTATCTCTCTCTTAATCTTCACGAAAATAATGTAATAATTTCACGCTAAATTGAGAACTTTCACCTTGAGCAAGTTTTCTATTCCTTCAGTTCTTGTTCAGTTCTTGTTCAGTTCAGTTCATGTTCAGTTCAGTTCAGTTCAGTTCAGTTCTTGTTCAGTTCAGTTCAGTTCAGTTCAGTTCAGTTCAGTTCAGTTCAGTTCAGTTCAGTTCTGTTCAGTTCAGTTCAGTTCAGTTCAGTTCAGTTCAGTTCTTGTTCAGTTCAGTTCAGTTCAGCGTCCTTGAGTGTAGGAGTCAATGCTGTCACGCAAGGACTAGTAGTGACGTCAGTATTATTATGAGGGAACCAACACCTCACCATCGTCCTTCACCCTTCTGTGGGACTTCAAAAACACGAGAAGGTTACGCGAGATGAACTAAACTCTCCGGGAAATAAGTATCGTTAACTTAATGATGTATTTTGATTATGGCACATGTGTTCTCGTATCATACATGTAGTCAGACTAGAAGAGGAAAATTATATTCATGGTATTCTTTCAAAGGGAGACTACACCTTTTTTTTTTTTTTCCTTCTTTTTCCTCGTTAAACTTTTCCCTTTGTCTCGTTTTAATCTTTTGAGTTGGTAATGTTCTCACTGTTTCTTCTTTTTTCCTTTCTTTTTCCTTCCTTTTGTTGCAGTTTGGCTGAGATAAATGTTCGTCTGTCATTTTTCATCCTTATTCTTCTTCGTGTTGCCCTCCAAGTAGGCGCCAAGGTGTTGAGGGGGTGGAGGTAAGGAGGGGAGAGCCTCTACCCACCCCCTTCTTGACCTGCTATTTGCTGACACCAAGAGAAAACATAAAAGTGAGTCTCGGCTAAAGTGATGCTTAGGTCGCATTCTTGAGTGACACATTAATGAAACACACACACACACACACACACACACACACACACACACACACACACACACACACACACACACACACACACACACACACACACATATACACACACATGCATACACACACTGCTAATATAAGAAAAGTGTGAAACCCATAACATGTTTCTCCACAAGTTATCCAGTTACTCAGCCCACCGCCGTGTGCACGTGTCTCGTTGATGCTCACACGAACCACACATTACGAAAAAAAAACCTACACGCACACACACACACACAAACACACACAGAGAGGTGGCCGCGTCTGTACGTATCTCCTCCTCCTCCATCACCACCACCACCACTACACCGATACTTCTCGCTTTCGTGATAAAAAAAACGAGAAGATAGATAGTGTGTTTTAATCCTATCTGCTCCTCCACGCGGCAGTGAAAAACCGTTCGCCGTTTTCTATCGCACTTGAGCGTTAAGAGTCACTGTTCCGTGGTGACGTGCGTGGTGACGTGCGTGGTGCATGGTGCGTGGTGCGTGTGGCGGCCGTTCAGGCGTTGATGTGGGAGAGCGACTCCTTGGAACTCTGGCGTGGGAGTGTGGCGTAGGAGGGCAGCGTGGAGCCTCGTGGGGGCGGCTGCGGCTTCCTGATGGATGAGCCGCGTTGTAGCGTTGCACTCCTGTTGACTCGCTGTTCCCTTCCGCTGCTGGCCACCACCACCTCAGGCTGCACCACCACCTCGTCGGTGTAGGGCGGCTTAGGCAGACACGACACGCCGGCCTCTGAAAACTGACACGTCGACGTGGAACATGGCGCCCCAGGACTGGAGAATTGGCTTCCCGATATTGAGTACTGGTCAGTGGAGGAAGAGTATTGGCTGGGCGGGTAGTGGTGGCAGTATTGCGTGCACTGCGACGCCGACGTGGTGGGATAAACGGATATGCTTGGGTCCGTGCACTGACTGCTGCCACCACTCCCGCCACCGCCACCACCACCACCACCACCACCACCACCATTGCCTCTATACTGCTCGGGGAAGTGGGTGGTGGGGATGTCGGAAGGATACTGTCCTACGTCAGGAGGGAATTGGCCGTTGGGGTTGATGTCCTGGTACTGTCCGTTGGCGGCGTCTGGGTAGCAGCGGCCGCCGGAACACGCCCCGCCCTCCATCCCGTCGCCGAGCTGGCCGGAGATGGGTGGGGTGGGCGGCGTGGTGGCGAGGAGTGGCGGCGGTGGGATGAACTGGCTGGTGGGCTGCGAGAGGATGGAGTGCATGGAGTTGCTGGTGTGGAAAGTGACCTCCGTGTTGCGGTCACCGATGTCAGGCGGCGTGGGGAAGGTGTGCAACTCTGTACACTGCAGGTCAACGCCACACGCCTGCTTCCCTTCCTTCACCGGGGAAGCGAGTGCCTCGTGGGTAGACACGGACCGGATCCCGCTGTCCACGGTGCAGAGCGGCTGGGCGGAGGCGCTGTCGTACTTGATCTTGGGTCCCAGTGAGTTCCTGTCCCGCTTGTAGATGAGTGCCGCGAAGAGGATGGCGTTAAGCACCAGCAGGGAGAGTCCGATGGCCACGGTGAGAGTGAGGGCCGTGGTGTAGTCCAAAAACTGACCCCCAGGCGCCCCCTTGACCGCCTCGGAGGACCTGTTGACCGGCCTAGGAGCAACCCCGCTGACGTTGGGCGGCAAGTACTCATCGCTGGGCGTGGGGAGGGCCGGGGGCTCGGAGGTGACGGAGACCGGGGTGGTGTGCAGGAACCTGAGGTCACGGAACAATCAACAATTAATAGTGTCACCAAGGCAGTCACTAACACTCGTATACCTTTAAAGTCCTGGTATTTAAAAGGTAATTACAAAATCAAAGAATGCGTTAATTTAAGCACATAAAAATGTGTAACTGCTACGTAGTAAAGTGTTTGTGTCACTCTAACAATAGATCATAACAATACTGTGGTGAAAAGTTACACTGTCACGGTATCAAGTACACTAACATGATCAGGAGCAAAACTAAACCCTTATCATGACATTAAAAACACTATTATATCAGCCAACGTGTCATTATATCATGAGTCTTATCACGATGACCCGTGAACTCGTGCCAGCGGGAAGGAAGAAATCCTGGACAGGAAATACTCACTCCAAGAAGTGGTTAGAAAACGAGGAACTCAGGTGAAAGTTAGACAAGAAACAACTTCTGAGGAAGTTTTCAAGTGTGGTGCATCGAGACTTATCATGTGAAGGATGGCCCGGGGCGGGGGGGAAGGAGGAGCATGGAAACACGTCAGGTAGTGAAGGAAGAGTAAAGACAGGTGCTCACACTCCTTACAAACTACATTATTCTTCAAGGAGGAATACATCGTGGAAAGATGTGAGGAAGGTGTGCTGTAGCGTGAAGGTGAAGGTGAAGGTGAAGGTGAAGATGGTTTCCTCGTTAGCGCAGGTTAAGACGCATTTCACACGCTTCTTCATGAACTTTCATAATTATCGCAACTTTGTTTCTCTAAGTTTAACACCGCCGTCTCCAATCCCTCCCTCCCTCCCTCCCTCCCTCCCCTGAACGATACTCCATCACGCCAAGTGGTAAAGTTGAGGGAAGAGGTGAACGCTCCTTGTGTGTACAACGCCCACAACCACTCCGCCCAAACTCTTTGCTAAGCGGTACAATATAGTCAGTTTTGCGTTGAGTTTCGTGATATTTTTTCTCTCGTCACAATTCTTTTAGTTTGGAACACGTGAGAAACGATGGTAAACTCACGTAAAAAGAGCGACACAGTTTTCTGAGTTGTATTATTTGCATCATGGCAAGGAACACGCTGGGGTTAAAACAAAACAAATATTAAGAACAAAATGAAATGAAAAATAGAACTTTACTCACACCCAAAATACTCTCGAGAATTCTGGAAAAAAAAACACCCTGATGCGTTCCTTGAAAACAGTTTTAAAAGTTTGCTGGAGAGTGGAAGAAAATTTACAGAATCATCAAAATACACGACCAGGGAATAAAAAGGCAAAATACGCTTCTGAAGGGAGTGAAATGCATCACCTGAACATCATATCACTTTTTGTTCCATTCTTTTCTCCGCCATTCGTTTATATTAGAGTGTTGTGGCGGTGTTTCGCGGGTGTTGAATTAAGAACCACGTGGGGGGTTGAACTTTTTTTTTGGGGTGACAGCAATAGTTTTCAGTTTGTCTTTAATTGTATTTAGTGTGTAGTGGCTTGTCTCCGTTGGCGCGGGAAAAAATAAGGGTGAGGAAAAGTGAGTCTGGTTTCCCTTGTTCGCGGAGGAGGTACACAAGGGAAAATTATGATAGTTATTTTAGAAACCATAGAAAACATTGATAAAAAGAGAAATCAAGAACAAATATTAAATAAGATAATGATTTTGTATGTGTAATTTCGGTTATTTTTCCTGGATTCTTATTTTTTTTTCTTTGTTTATTGGTACCGATATGTTTTTTTTTATTTATTTGAATTATTTTGTAGATAAAAAATGCATTATCTCCCTTTTATTGTATATAATTCTGATGCAAACTAAAAAATGTTACGTCAAAATAATTTCTCATTTTTTAGTTTTTTTTCCCTAATAAGAAACAAAACATTATAAAAACATTCTAGAAATATCAAAAAACAAATATAATAATTTTATAAACCATAAAAAAACATCAATAAACAAAGAAACCAAGAAAAAAAATATGAAATGAGCTAATAATTCATACGAAAAAGTTAAATCCATCAATAAGATAAGAGAAAAGATTTACCTGAATGGATCCAAGGGTCTGACGGGGCCAATGAAGTGCTTGGCATCCTCAGAGGAGTGCCAGGCCTCGGCGTCAGAGTCAGGGTACTTAGCGCCGGCCTCCTCCAGCTCAGGGATAAGCCAGTTCCAGAGGGCGACCTTGTGGGCTCTGTAGTGATCCTTGAGGCGCGGACGGTAACCTGTAGAAGGAGATGAAGGTGGTGGTGGTGGTGGTGGTGGAGAGACATACTAAAGAAGAGAATTGAGGAAGAGAGGGAAGAAGAGGAATAGGAAGGATGTAGGGATGATACTCGTGGTAGAAAAAAAAGGAAGAGGAAGAAAGAAAATATGGTGATAGTAATAGAAAGGACATGATGATTGAGGTAGAAGAGGAAGAGGAAGAGGACATGGCAGTGGTGATGGAGGGAGAGAAAGAGGACGTGGTGGTGGTGGTGGTGGTGGTGGTGGGGTTAGGGTAATAAAGTGTACATAATGTTGATGTTAATTGTGTTTATTGTTCGCGTCTGATGTCAATGGTGATGTTGGTGAAATATTATGTTTGGTTTTTTTTTGTATTTTCGTTTTTTATTATTGCCATCCATTCATGTATTCATCGCTGGTGTGTTTTTTTTTCTTTTTTTCAAGCGTTGGTGGTGATGCAATGTTGAATGTGTGTGTGTGTGTGTGTGTGTGTGTGTGTGTGTGTGTGTGTGTGTGTGTGTGTGTGTGTGTTGACCTAGTTTAAATTTCCTCACACACTCTTTTTTGTGATATTGCTGGTCAGGTCAGGTCAGGTCAGGTCACTTCTGGAGGCTCATAGTTAACCCACCACGATTGAGAGAGAGAGAGAGAGAGAGAGAGAGAGAGAGAGAGAGAGAGAGAGAGAGAGAGAGAGAGAGAGAGAGAGAGAGAGAGAGAGAGAGAGAGAGAGAGAGAGAGAGAGAGAGAGAGAGTAATATTGTTTTGACCTTTCACATATACTTTGGTGGTGGGTCATCTTTACACACACACACACACACACACACACACACACACACACACACACACACACACACCCTCTCCACCACACCAACACTTACTTATGTCGAGAAACTTTTCATATATCGTCTCGTACTGCTCCCACGACACGTTCTTCTGCCTTGAGCCTCTCTCCTTGTACGAGTAGATGGGCTTCATGTCCTCGGGAAGGTTGGGGTCACTAAGGAGAGAGAGGAAGAGAGGATGAGAGAACCTTACTTTACTGTGATTTTCCTGTGATGTGTTGGGATGCTAAATGTGGTATGTTTGTAGTATTTTTGGTGGTAGAAATGTGGTGGTGGTGGTACAGGTTAGAGAGAGAGAGAGAGAGAGAGAGAGAGAGAGAGAGTAACAGCATAACAATAACATAACTTAACAATAACATAACATAACTTCTCTAGCGAGTATACACAACCTCGATAAATAAAAAATAAAATAAATAAATAAAAAATATAAAATACATAAATACAATTAAATAAATAAAAATAAATAAATAAATAAATAAAAAAAGTTAGACCCAGTACTAAACTTTCTCATCAATAACGAATCGAGACTTACCCGGATTTAGCGAAGTTAGTCCAGTATCTCATGAGCATTTCCGACACGTGGAAGTCCGGTTTGGAAAAGTTATCCCGCCAGTGCCCCGGATCATCCATAAACGGAGCTCCGAACAGTAGTGGAATTTCGGATGCGAATACACTTCCAAACGGCTGCAAGGAGAGAAGAGAAGAGAGTGAAGAGGAGAAGTGAAGAGAAGATAAGAGAAGAGAACAGAACAGAACAGAACAGAAGAGAAGAGGAGAGAAGAGGAGAAGTTTAGAGAAGAGGAGAAGTGAAGTGAAGTAAAGAGAAGAGAAGGGAAGAGAAGAGGAGAGAAAAGAACAGAAGATGAGAAGTTTAGAGAAGAGAAGAAGTGAAGTAAAGAGAAGAGAAGAGGAGAAGTGAAGAAAAAAGAAAAGAAGAGAAGAAGGGAAGTGAAGAGGAGAAGAGAAGAGAAAAGAAGACAAGACAAGACAAAAAAAAGAGAAAGGAGAAGTAAAATGAAGTAGAGAAAAGTGGAGAAAAGGGAAGAGAAGAGAAGAGAAGAGAAGAGAAGGGAAGAGAAGAGAAGAGAAGAGAAGAGAAGGTATTAATAATGGTCGCTATGTCATATAATTAGACTAGTGTTGTGATGCAAATTTCTGTATTATGAAATAGCAGCGAGCGGGTCTTGAGGGCACTTCAAGGTCATTCAACATTGTCTTGAGAGTTGCAAATGTTCTGGGAAGCCTCTAGCAAAGCGTTTATCTATCTATCTATATCTCCTATGTGTGTATGTTTATCTATATCAAAAGTGTAGTGGCAATATAATCTCTCTCTCTCTCTCTCTCTCACCCCACCTAATTACTACAACGGTAATTATAGACTCATTAGGTAAAGGTGGAAGGATGGAGCATGATATACACACACAGCTAAATCCCAAGCAGAGATTTTTCTATTCAGTTTAACATTATGGTGGTAATTATTTTTATGCCTCTAGTTAATTTTTACGTTATATTTTTGTTGCTGTTGTTTGTTTATAAAAGTTCACCCTTGTAATCAGTGTTGGATTTTGTCTTAAGAGTAATTTTAGTGAAGGGGGTGTTTAGGTAATGTTATTTAGATAAGACACACACACACACACACACACACACACACACACACACACACACACACACACACTAGTTATAGAGGTCCCTTGACATACTCCGTTCTAAGTTACACCCGGCAAGATAATTAGAAAGTGAATCAGCTGTAACGGATTCAGTAGCACTACAGTTACAGTAACACCTTCCTGATACAGTGTTACCAATCCATTAACTCTACACCTTAACAATACACTCTAATAAATAACAAAAACATTAAAACTAGATAAATAACTTCCTAATAGTTTTACACTCATACAATAAATAAAGGAAAACAAAACTATAGGATCATAAACTGCATAAAAACAAGATATAAACAAAATAAAAACACTAAAACAAGATAAATAATATCCTAACAGTTTTAAAATCACACAATAAATGAAGTAACACAAAACTATAGGATTATAAACTACATAATAATAAAACAATATAAACAAAACATGGAATTTGAACCTGTTTTGACCCCACTCACCTTTTTGTCCTTGTCGTGGTGGTGGTTGGCGTGGCTGTAAACGTACATGTAAGTGGGCGCCTGTGTGCTCACCATCTCCCCAAAATCCATGAGAGGGGCCAGGTAGGAACCGTCACTAATTGCCTCCACAGCCAAGTTCCTCACCTGGGTTAGATATTACCTGTAAGAATCTATAAACCTAACCTAACCTAACCTCACCTCACCTAACCTAACCTAACCTAACCTAACCTAACCTAAACTAACCTAACCTAACCTAACCTAACCTAACCTAACCTAACCTAACCTAACCTAACCTAACCTAACCTAACCTAACCTAACCTAACCTCACCTCACCTCACCTCACCTCACCTATTGTTTCATGTTTCTCCTTAACCTCTTCCTTGATTGTGGCCGTTCCTCTTTTCCTCCTTCCAGCTACCTGTCCTTCTTCCTCCTCCTCCTTCTCTTCCTCCTTCTCTTCCTCCTCCTCCTCCTCCTTCCATCTCTGGCTGATCAACACCTCACCATCCTTAAGCAATCAATCATCCCTTGCCTTTCTGCCGCCACCCCTTCCACACCTGCTACCCCTTCCACACCTGCTACCCCTTCCACACCTGCTACCCCTTCCACACCTGCTACCCCTTCCACACCTGCTACCCCTTCCACACCTGCTACCCCTTCCACACCTGCTACCCCTTCCACACCTGCTACATCCTTCCACACCTGCCACCCCTTCCACACCTGCTACCCCTTCCACACCTGCTACCCCTTCCACACCTGCTACACCCTTCCATGTTTCTTTAATCATGTGGATACTAAACAGGAAACAGGTTGACTGAAGGGGCAATAGGTCTACTTTATGAAAACAACAACAGGAAACTTGTTAATGATGAAAATGATTGTTTAAGATACGATAACTTTTTTTTTACATATTTTCTCTTCCTTCCTATCTTCTTTCTTCTCTAACTTCCTCTTTATCATCTTTTTCCATCTTCTAACCACCAACTTCATCATTATCTTCCTCCCTATTTTTTTCCCCATCTTCCTTACCCATCTTCCTCCCTCAACTTCCTCATTATTATCCACCTCATCTTCTTTTCCCATTTTCCTCCCCATCTTTCTTCCCTAACTTCCTAATTTTCCTCCACACCTTCCTCTTGACTCACCACATAAGGATGCTGTGCCGGGTTGCCCCAGTCCGTGTACTCCTTCGTGATGGCCAAGTAGATCTCCTGCAGGTGGTGGTGGTAAACATTTCTCACGTACGTTCTAAACAGCCGGTTCCTCGCTGCCACGTCCAGTCCCTGCTTCACCTGCTCTCGGTTTAGTTGAGGGAACCCGTCAGCCTCAGTCACGCCGAACATCACACTAAGACCTCGCTTCTCTAACACCTGGGAGAAAGGAACGCCGTGTCTTGTTAGAGGGGGAGGGAGAGAGAATATGAAGTATGTGTTGAGTTACTTAGAAGAAAATACCATTATGAGAGAAGAGATAAAGAGAAGGACTAAAGGAAGAGGACAGGAGTAGAAAAAAAAGGGAAGGGAATGAATGGAATTTGCAATAAACGAATTAAGAATGGAAGGGAAGATGGGAATAACGTAATTAAGGACTAAGTCATGAAAGAAAGGGGAGATAATGCATAAGTGAGGTGATGAGGAGGGTGGAGGAAGAGGGGAAAGGATGCTAAGAGACTGACGAAGCTGTAGGTAAGGGGAACATGAGGGGAAGGTATATTTCGCACGCAATGTGGTGAGGAAGGGGATGGGAGGGCAGTGTGTGTGTGTGTGTGTGTGTGTGTGCGTGCGTGCGTGGTGCTGATGGCTAGTGAGGGGAAAAGAGCATAGCGAGAGAGCCAAGGGATTTCTTAGATAAATTGAGGGAACAAGGTCCAGGAAATTGGGTTACAGGATGATGAAGAAGAGGAAGAAGGAGGAGGAGAAGAAGGAAGAAGAGTGAAAGTAAATTAACACGTTGAGAAAGACACACAGAAGGATATGATAAACTGAATAAACAAGAAAATATTGATAACTGTGAGGCAGATTAAGGAGAGTTGATTAAGAATTATGCGGTAGAGAGAGAAAAATAGACGAGGCAGCCAGGCGAAGGAGGAAAAGGATACGTTAAGATCTAAGGATGAGAAAGATCCTATTCAAGACGATGAAGGAGGGAAGGATGGAAGGAGGGAAGGCAAGGTGAAGGATACTCGCTACATCTCTTTGTTATTTGAGGTCGTTAACTTGGTATGAAGGACAGAGAGAATGGTTAATGGTTCCCTCTACTAGTGATCACGTGGATGGATTGAGCAGCTGAGGGGATCAAGGGAACAATTTGGACGCTACAAGAGGAAAGAGAGAAGGGGAAACAAGGGAAAGAAGGGGAAAAACAGGGAAAAGTAATGACAGATGTCTGAACGATACACAACAACAACAACAACAACAACAACTCCCTAACAAGATGTGACAAGACAAGACAAGACAAGACAATCACACACACACACACACACACACACACACACACACACACACACACACACACACACACACACACACACACACACACACACACACACTAAAGAAAAAATAAAAGAATCATGGCTTAGTTCATTCCTCCACACTATCACAATTTTCCTCCTCCTCCTCCTCCTCCTCCTCCTCCCCTCCTCCTCCTCCTCCCTCCTCCTCCTCCTCCTCCTCCTCCTCCTCCTCTCTATCACTACCTTTTTTCATCATCTCTCCATCCCAGGCCTTCCTTCCCTCTATTAAAACCTCATCCTTAATCTCCTACACATCTATGTCCCTTCCACCTCCTCTTCCACCTCCTCCTCCTCTTCCTCTCTCCTCTTCCTCCTCCTCTTCAACACCACGCCACAGGTAAATATAGACGCCAGAATCCTATTTACAATGTTGACAAAGTGTATCTCGTGTAACATATACGTAAATTCAAAATAAATAAGTATAAACGTTTTGAATGTCATCCTTCAATCGAAAAATTTCCTTGATTATGTTGCGTTTTGGGAGGTTGTTACGGCGAGGCGATTACACTCATTAAGTATTTAGGTGTCCAGTATTAGGCCAGGTAATTAGCGTGGCACAGGTGAGGCTCCAGAGGGTGAGGGGAAGCGTGCGACCACCTACCCTGACCCAAGGAACAATGTTGGTTCCCCTCTCTGCCTTCCCTCCACACAAGAAAAAAGAAAGGGAAAGGAAAAGAAAGAAAACTTGTGTAAATTTATGCTAATACCACGAGCTCAAAATAAAAGGGAAAAAAAGGCATCCAAGTAGAAATTATAATAATGAGATAAATAATGAAGTGAAATGATGATGAATAATGAAAGAATAAATCGTAAAATATGAATAACTAGTCACTTGTATGAATGTAATGATTGTGTTGTATTCAGATGGCCGCCGCTGCTGTATATGTTTAGTTTGTTTCTTAACCAACGTAAGAACTCTAATCACGACCTATTTTACATCAAAAGAAAAGTACTATTATGAAAGTAACAAACCTCACTAATTACCGCTTTGTACCTGTGTTTCTTCTTATTTTAATTACGTTTTAACTCACGCAGGTAGACTGAGACTGATCAAATCATCTCCTCTGAAGCAGGTGTTACGTTGAATACTAATTAAACACCTTTCAAACGTGTACTACCTGTGTGTGTGTGTGTGTGTGTGTGTGTGTGTGTGAGTGTGTGGTGCTTTGTTTCAGAGTCTCATAGTTCAAAGTTCATGAAGCAACAAGTGAAGCATCGGAGCCTTTGTTTGTTACGTTCTTCTTCATCCTTTGCTCTGACGTAAGGAGCTTGAAACAATGATAGAGTTGTTATGATTCTCTCTCTCTCTCTCTCTCTCTCTCTCTCTCTCTCTCTCTCTCTCTCTCTCTCTCTCTCTCTCTCTCTCTCTCTCTCTCTCTCTCTCTCTCTCTCTCTCTCTCTCTCTCGGGTGAATGGGTTGCAATGAATAATCTGCAGTGAATTAGGAAGACAAGGTGAGCTTTAATGGGGCGTCAGGGCAGTTAATTTCTTTTCATTGCAAACCGTTTCGTTCACTTGGGTCTGGCGTGCTTTGTGGCGGCAGCGGTTTGAGAGAGAGAGAGAGAGAGAGAGAGAGAGAGAGAGAGAGAGAGAGAGAGAGAGAGAGAGAGAGAGAGAGAGAGAGAGAGAGAGAGAGAGAGAGAGAGAGATGTGATTAGGTGGTTGTAGTGGTTGAATGGGTATGGTCGTGGCCAGAGATTAAGTTGAGTGGCCTTCGATCCCTGCCATCACTCACTCACATACTCGCTCACTCGTGGATTTGTAAAGATTTCCTTCATTTGGTAGTTTTCATGATGGATGTTCATTATGTTTCCGGTTTATTTTCGCTTTTTTCCCCACAAGAATACACACAAAATACAGTCATTTCCATATACATACACACACACAAAATAGTAATAGTAGTAGTTAATACACAAAAATATAAGTTCAAATTACAACAACAAAAAAAAATGCAATAGAAAAGCTTATAAGTACAAGAAATACGATAAAAAAAACACATCTATCCCATACACAACACAACACAACGTAACAATACAACACAACACAACACAACACAACACTCACCCTACTCATCCTGGTCTTGAAGTCTTGCGTCACCACCACGTTATCCACACTGGGGCCGAAGAGCGAGGTAAACTTATACTCCGGCAAGTCAAGGGTCGCCAACCTGTTCGCCGACACATTCCTTAGGCAGATCATAGTCTCCGGGTGTCTATCGCTGAGACTCGAGGGTAGAGAGCAGTTGAGAAGCTTAGCCAGACGCGCAGTGACGGAGAGAGGATCTTGTACCTCTGCCCAGGGACTTAGCGCTGAGCCAGACATTAGGATAGCCCGTTGGAAGAGTGCTGTGGTGGGGTAGATGGAAGGATAGAGGGATAGGAAAGGATGTACGGTAGGATAAACAGGGATAGAAGGATGGATAGAAGTAGAATGGAAGAAGGGAAGGAAAGAGAGTAACGAAAGGTAGTGCGAAAAGTAAACGAAATAAAAAAAAAGAAAGTACGAGACACAGATGGAATGAAGCAAGCATGAATGAATTAAAGGAGATAGAAAGAGAATGGAACAAAGATGAACGTAAAATACAACATGGGTAAAAGGCAGTTGATGAATAAATAGGAAAGCAAAGACCGGAAAATGGAGAGGAAGAGAAAGCGAACACGTGAACGGAATGACAAAGTGGAATGAAACAAAGGGAGAGGAGGAGGAGGAGGAGGAGGAGGAGGAGGAGTTGTTGTTATTAGAGTGTAATCTTGATGTAAGGAAGCATAGAATGGAAGTTTTATTTTCATTACTATTTTTTATGGAAGAAGAATCACGATACAAGCGTAACGTACATACATACATACACGTACATACGTAATATATACATACACATATACCCACACAAAAGATTTACGTACATTATAAATCAAGGGGGGGAAATAAAATGACTTAAAGTGTGTGTGTGTGTGTGTGTGTGTGTGTGTGTGTGTGTGTGTGTGTGTGTGTGTACTTTCATACGCTCCGTTGGTGTGTGGGATGGAGAGAGGCAT
>JAPQNM010000011.1:6720640-6735640 GCA_029783475.1 Metacarcinus magister | reverse complement strand
TGTGCGTGTGTGTGTGTGTGTGTGTGTATGGCCTTGAGGTGTCTTCGTTGTACCTGGTGTTAATTAGTCTAATCAGGTAATATTTAAAAGGTCAAGGTTATCTTTTCCGTCTTCAGTTGTAAGCAATTCTCTTTGTGTAATTCCTTTTTTTCATTCACTTCTAATTAGAGAACTTCATTCCATTGTGCTTCGTCTCGCTGTCTTCATTTGTCTGTGGTCTTTTCTATCTTTTTTTCTTTCATTTCTCCATTATTACTTTCGTCCTTACCAAGTGCAGTCAAGAACGTATTTCCCAGTCAATTCTGTTTTCTTTCTCTTCCCATTCTTCTCTTCTTACATTTTCTTCCCCTAACACACCCATCTTTCTTTCCTCCTCAATTTTTTTCTCCTCTCGAGGTATTATGTTCGCGCGGAGGGTCACAAGAGGCGTTAAGGGAGGCTAAGGTATCTCAGGCATTTGTTTAGCTTTACTTAACACGTGGAAATATTCATCGTTTAGGCCTCGGCTGCTGCATACTAATGGGTAATGGTATAGCACAGAATAAAATAGTCACCGAGAAATGTAATAGTATATCTTGGTGACACATTTTACTTGTAAGAGATCGCTGTGATGGAGTAAAAAGGAAGAGGAGTAAATATTCTGCAGGGAAAAGTGGCTTGCTGACGACCTGAAAGATATTAGACCTGACTTTCTATCTTGGTGACGTAAGTGAAAGAGATACGGACTTAAAATTTGTGGCTTATAAAAAAAAAAAACCGCCGTTGCTGAATATAAAAGTAAATATATGAATGTTCTGAAGTGTTGGATGATTTAACGAGACTGAAACTCCATGAACTGAAGGTGACTTTTATTGACTAGTTTGGGTGACTTATGAACTTGAGAATGTTTGGTTTATTGGCACACACACACACACACACACACACACACACACACACACACACACACACACACACACACACACACACACACACACACACACACACACACACACACACACACACACACACACACACACACACACACACACACACACACACACACACACACAAGATTTAATACGATTAGATTGACTCAAATCTGCCTTTGTGATGGAAAAATGTTATCTTGTTTTGGCCTAAAAGCTTCAAGACGAACGTGGGTTGCCAGCTGTATTTGCATTTACCCTCCTCCTCCCTCCTCCTCCTCCTCCTCCTCCTCCTCCTCCTCCTCCTCCTCCTTATGGCTTTACTGGATGTGAGGTAGACTGTTTATTCATAAATATTGACATTAGCGCCACTGGGTCACGCTGAGAGAGAGAGAGAGAGAGAGAGAGAGAGAGAGAGAGAGAGAGAGATGGAGAGAGGGAAAAAGGAAAATATAGGGAAAGGCCATAAGTGATTGAAGGACATCGATAGTTTAAGGAGATTCTAGCAGTAAGCAGAGAGGGGAGGAAAGAAGGATGGACAAGAGGGGAAGGATGTGGAAAGGGGAGGCATGAGGGGAAGGTAGCCTGGGGATAGATTAGGAGGCATGTTCTATTGGGGTGAAGAGAGGGGAGAAGGAGAGAGAGAGGGAGAGGGAGAGGGGATATGTTGGTGACAGGATGAGGGGAGAGGATGAAATGAGGAGATGAGGGAACGGATATAACGACAAAGGGGGGGGGAGTGAGGTAAATAGAGAGGGTGGGGATGAAATTGAGAGCTAGGTAGGTAGGGAGGGAGGGAGGGAGGGAGGTAGGGAGGGAGGGAGGGAGGTAGGAGGAAATTTAAAGTAATAGGCATGTATTGGTGTGAAAAGTGGCCATCCCTCATCTTTTTTCCCCGGAAGCGTGAGTGAGTGAGTGAGTGAGTGGGTGAGTCATGGGCGGTGGTGGTGGTGGTGGTGGAGTGGACCTGAGTGGGTAACTATCCTCGTCCTCGTCCTCGTCCTCTACGTACTAGCGAGCAGCATAAAATTTGGATAATATTTGCTTCCCATGTATGAGGTAATAGTCTCGTTTCCACGCTAACACTCTTCGCAATATGAGGAAGTGATGTTATTTTTGTTAGCCTGTGTTTATTTTATATATATACTTTTTTTCTGGGGAAGTGAGAGTAGAGGGGACGAGAGGAGGGGGGGGGGAGGGGAGAGAGGAGGCATTAGAGGGTTATATGTTTAATTATGATTCTCAGTTTATGTAATTGTTAATATTTTTGATGAGGAGAGGAGGAGAGGGTGAGGGGAATGAGGGTAGGGAGAGGAGGGGAAAAAAAGAGAGGAGAGGGGAAAGGGAAAGAAAAAGGAAGGGGAGAGGAAGGGAAACGAAGGGATGTCTTATTTTATGGGTTATTTTTCTTTTCTCTTTTGTTTACGAGTTCATCTTATTTCAATGGTATCTTATTTTCCTTGTTTGTCCTCCTCCCTCCCCCCCCTCCTCCCCCCCCCCTTTCCTCTCTTTTTTTCCCCTCACCCAAGTTTGCACATGAAGTTTAGTCTTATCTTAATATTTTTTTCCTCTTTGCTTTTTTTCTTCTTCTAAGTCTCTCTCTCTCTCTCTCCTCCTCCTCCTCCTCCTCCTCCTCCTCCTCCTCCTCCTCCTCCTCCTCCTCCTCCTCCGCCGCCATCTTTCCTCAACTTCCTGTCTCCATTACAGTTTCCTCTCACTATATTTTCTTTTCTTTATCGCTTTAAAAAAATCTCATTTATTTCCATTATGTCTCTTCCATTGCACTTGTTTTTTTTTTTGTTTTTTTTAAGTTTCCCCTCAAAGTTGTCTGTTTGTCTGTTTGTCTCTCTCATTTCCCTTCCTCGTTTTTCCTCATTTTTCCATTTAAATTTTTTCTTTTTCTCCTTCATCATCAAACTGCTCTCTTATTTCTTTCTCTTTCTCTTTCTCTTTCTTTCTCTTTCACCTTTCCTTCCCTCTTCATCTTTCTCTTTTCCTCCCTTCATTCCTTCCTCACTCACCTTGCATTTACCCATCAAAGAGGAAAGAGGAAAACTGATTCCTTTTCACCTCCTTCTTACCACTTTATTTCCCTCTCCTTTTCCTCCCTCCCTCCCTCCCTCCCTCCCTCCCTCCCTCTCTCCCTCCCTCCCTCCCTCCCTTATCTTGTCACATCTCACTGGCTAAGTTTGTCTTTTTAACCGCAGACGCCATTCCTTTCCTCCTCTCCTTCCTCCATGTTTTAGTATTTTCCCTTCTACCCTTACCTCCTTTTCCCTTTTTTTTTCCCTCTCCATCATCAAAGGGTTAGTGTTTGTCCTTCTAAATATGACAGTCTCCCCTTTCCCCTTTTTTATATATAGATGTTTGCCTCCCTTTACTTATCCTTTCCTTCCATTCATCTTTCCTTTTTTCTTTTACTTTTCATTCTCTTTTTTCTTTCTACACAATACTCATCTCTCCTTACTCTTCCTCTCCTTATGAATATAGAAATCTACCATTATTCCTCTATTCCACACCTTCATTCCTTCTTTCTCTCTTCCCTTACGTTACCTTCCTTACCCTTCCACACATCCACACACACACAGGCTGCAGTTCATCCACTTCTTCCTCTTACCTTACCCATCCTTTCCTCTCCCTTCCCTCCCTCCACACACTCCTTCCTTCTCTTACCTTACCCATCCGTTCCTCTCTCTTCCCTCCCTCCACACACTCCTTCCTTCTCTTACCTTACCCTCCCTTCCCCCTCCACACCTGCACACACTCACCTAAGGGTCCCAGTCTGTAGTTCATCGTTACCACTGTCACCTGTCCGTACGCCGCCAGCACACTTCCGTCGTATAGGTTGCCGGAGCCTCGAGTAAAGTCTTCTCCGTGAATGTAGACCATCACTGGGAACTGCCCGCCACCTGAGGGAGAAGAAGGGGGGAAAGTTGGGGTTAGTATGAGGATGAATAAAAGGGAAATAAATGAATGGGGGAAGAAATGTCGTTATATTATGTTATTTATTATGGTTAACTTGGATTTTTTTATTTTATTTATTTATTTTTTTTGATGGATGAGGAAAAAAAAATGTGTGTCTTGTCTATACGTTTGGAAATTATTGAATGCGATAATTGTCATGTTCTTACGTCAATATATGTGTGTGTGTGTGTGTGTGTGTGTGTGTGTGTGTGTGTGTGTGTGTGTGTGTGTGTGTGTGTGTGTGTGTGTGTGTGTGTGTGTGTGTGTGTGTGTAGATCCCTTTGATAACAGCCTTCCCTATAATCAAAGCTGTAATTTAACCATTCTGTCGCCTCATTTTCTACCCTGTGACCGGCGCGATGTTACTCCTCCCTCACACACTCTCCTTTACTCCCTCCTCCCTTACACACACTCCTCAACTCCTCCCTCACACACTCTCCTTTACTCCCTCCTCCCTTACACACACTCCTCAACTCCTCCCTCACACACACTCCTTAACCTTCCTTCCCCTCCTTTATCCTTTTTTTCCCTCCCTCAAGGCCATCCAAGTACACGGCTGAAGCGGCTGTTTGATTAGAGGAACAAGGTTTAGAAAATACACCAAAGGAAAGTGACGAGAGATGGAAAAAATAAGGAAAAAAAAAAAAAGAAGAGAAACGTCTACAACCATCAATGCTACGATACACACACACACACACACACACTACCACCACCACCACCACCACCACCACCACCACCACCACCACCACCACCACCATCATTACCCTCGTCCCTTATATAACCAGCTAGGCCTAAGTAATCAATGCATCCTCCCCCCCGTCCCCCCCCCCACACCTCACCCCAGAAACTATTGGATCCTTTAGTGCATTCAGATAATCTATATATTGATCCTTAGCCTTGTGGAGAGAGAAAAAAGATGAGAATAGAGTAATAAGGAACAATAATTAAAGAGAGAGAGAGAGAGAGAGAGAGAGAGAGAGAGAGAGAGAGAGAGAGAGAGAGAGAGAGAGAGAGAGAGAGAGAGAGAGAGAGAGAGAGAGAGAGAGATGAGAAGGAGGAGGAGGAACAAGAGAAGATTAATATTAGGAAACTAATGAAAGAAATAAGTAAAGAGAAGTAATGCTACGAAGCAGATGATTAGGGAAAGAGGAAATTATTACGGAGGAAAGAGGGAAAAAAGAAAGGAAAGGGGGAAAAAAGGCAAGGAAAGAGGAAAAAAGGCAAGGAAAAAGAGAAAAAAGGCAAGGAAATGGGTAAAAAGGCAAGGAAAGAGGGAAAAAGGGTAAGGAAAAAGGGAAAAAAGGCAAGGAAAGGGGTAAAGGCAAGGAAAGTGGTAAAGGTAGGAATGGAAACAAGGACAGGTGGAAGGTGAGCAACACACCTGGACAGTACTAGACAGGTGAAGAGGATTAGCACGGCTCAGGTGGGGACTGGAACAGGTGAGGCGAGGGACGGAGGAGGAGAAAGAGGTAGAGGAAAAGGAAGAGGTGGAGGAGGAAGAACAAGAGGAAGAGAAGCTATGAATGTTAGTTATAATGGTGAGGGAGAGTATGGTAGGGTTGGGGGGGGAGGGGGGGAGCCCAATTTATAAGCCATTTAATAGAAAATCGATACTTTGACCCACCAACCTATTTTCGGGGGTGTCATGGAGGCCTAGTTAGTGGTGATTGTGGTGGAGAATGTGGTGGTGGTGGAAGGTGGTTATATTGGAAGAACAAGTGGTGGTGGTGTTGGTGGTGGTGGTGGTGGTGTTGGTGGTGGTGGTGGTGGTGGTGGTAGTTAGGTTGACTAGGTATTAATGTAATCCTATTGATAAGGCGATAGTGTTAATGATGACAGTGAATAATGGTGATAGTAATGGTGGTGTTGTTCAGTGTGTTCAGTGTTGTTTTGAAGTGATTACACTAGAAAGCCTTGGTTAATCAGGTTAGTTGTTCAATCAAAGCGGGGAGTTAAGTTAACGTTGACATGGGTATTTATCAGTGGCGTATGGTGGTTTCTGTCACTGGGTGTGCTGAACAGTGATTCTGTCCATAAATAACATATACCTAATTACTGTCAATTAGCTAGAAGTCAAGGGAAATTCACGGCAACTCAACTTACTTCCGTTGTTTCATCGGTAAGAGAGTCCATGACTTAGGTTGCACTTAATCTTTATTTCTGATTCAGTGACTTAATAACATTTGGTTTCATAATAAATACTATATTATAATTTCTGCAAGTCTTAATTATGCCCATATAATGAATGGCAAAGACACTTTATACCTTCTAGTCAAAATAAAATTTCAGCAGCGAAAACGAACGCAAGCAGTGTGCATTTGTAGAGCCGCAAACACAGCTTCATATTTCGAACAGTCTGCCCTCCCACTCCACCGTACGCGCTATGCTACATAATGATACAATTGATTATTGGGTGTGCAGTGCTTCTACAGAACACCTATAGTACAAAATATTATAACAAGCCTTAAAACAATAAGAAAAATATCGTTTTCCACTTACTGTTGAATTTATTTATAACTATCATGCATTTCTCTCTCTGGCTGAGGGTGTGCGGCGCACACCAAGCACACCCTGAATATACGCCCCTGCACATTTACTAAAATAATGATATCATTAAACTAACAATATTAGCTTATAAGCTAAGATACCAATTGAACAAAGTGCTTTGTTTATTAGTTGGTAATTTCATAAGGAATATCTGATATCTTTTCCATCAACATTGGTAAAGTATTAGATCCACCATACTGATTTTATCATCTGTTTTAACCCAAATAAATTCATTTATAGCAATAAAAGTTTCTGATGAAATTAACTGAAACTATGCTGAAAGTCTTACATTATTCCCATGTACAACATAGTTTAAAAAAAACAAAATCGAAGAGGAAATTTTGCGAAAAAATGACAGAAATACACGATATGTTGAGGTCAATTCTAGACATCCACGAGGGTCTGTAAGATGGTTAAACGTGTCGTAAGGCTTAGTTATGAACTGCTTTGAGCTGTAACAGTCATTACAAGAATATTCGTGGACGTTAAGACAATATGTGTTCCTTACGGGGTAACGTGTCGTGTGTAGGAGTATACGCGGGTTACTGATGGCTATCATATCCTCTCGATGGAGCTTGACACTGCAATATAAGTACTGCATTACATTTTTTTATGAAAATAAATCACTTCCATAGCCATTGGCACCGGTGACAGAGTCAGTAGTGAAAATTTTGATCGGTCGGTCATGTCCGAACGAGCGGTGGGAATTGAATTGTTTTCTGCCTCTATATACCTAATTCTAGTGAGCCTTATCTTGATGCAGCAGCATTTAAGAATGAAAATAAATAACTTCCATAGCCATTGGCACCGGTGACAGAGTCAGTAGTGAAGATTTTGATCGGCCAGTCATGACCGAGCGAGCGGTGGGAATTGAATTGTTTTCTGCTTCTATATACCTAATTCTAGTGAGCCTTATCTTGATGCAGCAGCATTTAAGAATGAAAATAAATAACTTCCATAGCCATTGGCACCGGTGACAGAGTCAGTAGTGAAGATTTTGATCGGCCGGTCATGCCCGAGCGAGCGGTGGGAATTGAATTGTTTTCTGCCTCTATATACCTAATTCTAGTGAGCCTTATCTTGATGCAGCAGCATTTAAGAATGAAAATAAATAACTTCCATAGCCATTGGCACCGGTGACAGAGTCAGTAGTGAAGATTTTGATCGGCCGGTCATGACCGAGCGAGCGGTGGGAATTGAATTGTTTTCTGCCTCTATATACCTAATTCTAGTGAGCCTTATCTTGATGCAGCAGCATTTAAGAATGAAAATAAATAACTTCCATAGCCATTGGCACTGGTGACAGAGTCAGTAGTGAAGATTTTGATCGGCCGGTCATGACCGAGCGAGCGGTGGGAATTGAATTATTTTCTGCTTCTATATACCTAATTCTAGTGAGCCTTATCTTGATGCAGCAGCATTTAAGAATGAAAATAAATAACTTCCATAGCCATTGGCACCGGTGACAGAGTCAGTAGTGAAGATTTTGATCGGCCAGTCATGACCGAGCGAGCGGTGGGAATTGAATTGTTTTCTGCTTCTATATACCTAATTCTAGTGAGCCTTATCTTGATGCAGCAGCATTTAAGAATGAAAATAAATAACTTCCATAGCCATTGGCACCGGTGACAGAGTCAGTAGTGAAGATTTTGATCGGCCGGTCATGACCGAGCGAGCGGTGGGAATTGAATTGTTTTCTGCCTCTATATACCTAATTCTAGTGAGCCTTATCTTGATGCAGCAGCATTTAAGAATGAAAATAAATAACTTCCATAGCCATTGGCACCGGTGACAGAGTCAGTAGTGAAGATTTTGATCGGCCGGTCATGACCAAGCGAGCGGTGGGAATTGAATTATTTTCTGCTTCTATATACCTAATTCTAGTGAGCCTTATCTTGATGCAGCAGCATTTAAGAATGAAAATAAATAACTTCCATAGCCATTGGCACCGGTGACAGAGTCAGTAGTGAAGATTTTGATCGGCCAGTCATGACCGAGCGAGCGGTGGGAATTGAATTGTTTTCTGCTTCTATATACCTAATTCTAGTGAGCCTTATCTTGATGCAGCAGCATTTAAGAATGAAAATAAATAACTTCCATAGCCATTGGCACCGGTGACAGAGTCAGTAGTGAAGATTTTGATCGGCCGGTCATGACCGAGCGAGCGGTGGGAATTGAATTGTTTTCTGCCTCTATATACCTAATTCTAGTGAGCCTTATCTTGATGCAGCAGCATTTAAGAATGAAAATAAATAACTTCCATAGCCATTGGCACCGGTGACAGAGTCAGTAGTGAAGATTTTGATCGGCCGGTCATGACCGAGCGAGTGGTGGGAATTGAATTGTTTTCTGCCTCTATATACCTAATTCTAGTGAGCCTTATCTTGATGCAGCAGCATTTAAGAATGAAAATAAATAACTTCCATAGCCATTGGCACCGGTGACAGAGTCAGTAGTGAAGATTTTGATCGGCCGGTCATGACCGAGCGAGCGGTGGGAATTGAATTGTTTTCTGCCTCTATATACCTAATTCTAGTGAGCCTTATCTTGATGCAGCAGCATTTAAGAATGAAAATAAATAACTTCCATAGCCATTGGCACCGGTGACAGAGTCAGTAGTGAAGATTTTGATCGGCCGGTCATGACCGAGCGAGCGGTGGGAATTGAATTGTTTTCTGCCTCTATATACCTAATTCTAGTGAGCCTTATCTTGATGCAGCAGCATTTAAGAATGAAAATAAATAACTTCCATAGCCATTGGCACCGGTGACGGAGTCAGTAGTGAAGATTTTGATCGGCCGTCATAACCGAGCGAGCAGTGGGAATTGAATTGTTTTCTGCTTCTATATACCTAATTCTAGTGAGCCTTATCTTGATGCAGCAGCATTTAAGAATGAAAATAAATAACTTCCATAGCCATTGGCACCGGTGACAGAGTCAGTAGTGAAGATTTTGATCGGCCGGTCATGACCGAGCGAGCGGTGGGAATTGAATTGTTTTCTGCCTCTATATACCTAATTCTAGTGAGCCTTATCTTGATGCAGCAGCATTTAAGAATGAAAATAAATAACTTCCATAGCCATTGGCACCGGTGACAGAGTTAGTAGTGAAGATTTTGATCGGCCGGTCATGACCGAGCGAGCGGTGGGAATTGAATTGTTTTCTGCCTCTATATACCTAATTCTAGTGAGCCTTATCTTGATGCAGCAGCATTTAAGAATGAAAATAAATAACTTCCATAGCCATTGGCACCGGTGACAGAGTCAGTAGTGAAGATTTTGATCGGCCGGTCATGACCGAGCGAGCGGTGGGAATTGAATTGTTTTCTGCCTCTATATACCTAATTCTAGTGAGCCTTATCTTGATGCAGCAGCATTTAAGAATGAAAATAAATAACTTCCATAGCCATTGGCACCGGTGACAGAGTCAGTAGTGAAGATTTTGATCGGCCAGTCATGACCGAGCGAGCGGTGGGAATTGAATTGTTTTCTGCTTCTATATACCTAATTCTAGTGAGCCTTATCTTGATGCAGCAGCATTTAAGAATGAAAATAAATAACTTCCATAGCCATTGGCACCGGTGACAGAGTCAGTAGTGAAGATTTTGATCGGCCGGTCATGCCCGAGCGAGCGGTGGGAATTGAATTGTTTTCTGTTCTGCCTCTATATACCTAATTCTAGTGAGCCTTATCTTGATGCAGCAGCATTTAAGAATGAAAATAAATAACTTCCATAGCCATTGGCACCGGTGACAGAGTCAGTAGTGAAGATTTTGATCGGCCGGTCATGACCGAGCGAGCGTTGGGAATTGAATTGTTTTCTGCCTCTATATACCTAATTCTAGTGAGCCTTATCTTGATGCAGCAGCATTTAAGAATGAAAATAAATAACTTTCATAGCCATTGGCACCGGTGACAGAGTCAGTAGTGAAGATTTTGATCGGCCGGTCATGACCGAGCGAGCGGTGGGAATTGAATTGTTTTCTGCCTCTATATACCTAATTCTAGTGAGCCTTATCTTGATGCAGCAGCATTTAAGAATGAAAATAAATAACTTCCATAGCCATTGGCACCGGTGACAGAGTCAGTAGTGAAGATTTTGATCGGCCGTCATGACCGAGCGAGCGGTGGGAATTGAATTGTTTTCTGCCTCTATATACCTAATTCTAGTGAGCCTTATCTTGATGCAGCAGCATTTAAGAATGAAAATAAATAACTTTCATAGCCATTGGCACCGGTGACCGAGTCAGTAGTGAAGATTTTGATCGGCCGGTCATGACCGAGCGAGCGGTGGGAATTGAATTGTTTTCTGCCTCTATATACCTAATTCTAGTGAGCCTTATCTTGATGCAGCAGCATTTAAGAATGAAAATAAATAACTTCCATAGCCATTGGCACCGGTGACAGAGTCAGTAGTGAAGATTTTGATCGGCCGGTTATGACCGAGCGAGCGGTGGGAATTGAATTGTTTTCTGCCTCTATATACCTAATTCTAGTGAGCCTTATCTTGATGCAGCAGCATTTAAGAATGAAAATAAATAACTTCCATAGCCATTGGCACCGGTGACAGAGTCAGTAGTGAAGATTTTGATCGGCCGTCATGACCGAGCGAGCGGTGGGAATTGAATTGTTTTCTGCCTCTATATATCTAATTCTAGTGAGCCTTATCTTGATGCAGCAGCATTTAAGAATGAAAATAAATAACTTCCATAGCCATTGGCACCGGTGACAGAGTCAGTAGTGAAGATTTTGATCGGCCGGTCATGACCGAGCGAGCGGTGGGAATTGAATTGTTTTCTGCCTCTATATACCTAATTCTAGTGAGCCTTATCTTGATGCAGCAGCATTTAAGAATAAAAATAAATAACTTCCATAGCCATTGGCACCGGTGACAGAGTCAGTAGTGAAGATTTTGATCGGCCGGTTATGACCGAGCGAGCGGTGGGAATTGAATTGTTTTCTGCCTCTATATACCTAATTCTAGTGAGCCTTATCTTGATGCAGCAGCATTTAAGAATGAAAATAAATAACTTCCATAGCCATTGGCACCGGTGACAGAGTCAGTAGTGAAGATTTTGATCGGCCGTCATGACCGAGCGAGCGGTGGGAATTGAATTGTTTTCTGCCTCTATATATCTAATTCTAGTGAGCCTTATCTTGATGCAGCAGCATTTAAGAATGAAAATAAATAACTTCCATAGCCATTGGCACCGGTGACAGAGTCAGTAGTGAAGATTTTGATCGGCCGGTCATGACCGAGCGAGCGGTGGGAATTGAATTGTTTTCTGCCTCTATATACCTAATTCTAGTGAGCCTTATCTTGATGCAGCAGCATTTAAGAATAAAAATAAATAACTTCCATAGCCATTGGCACCGGTGACAGAGTCAGTAGTGAAGATTTTGATCGGCCAGTTATGACCGAGCGAGCGGTGGGAATTGAATTGTTTTCTGCCTCTATATACCTAATTCTAGTGAGCCTTATCTTGATGCAGCAGCATCCTGACATCCTGAAATAGTGTATAAAAACTTGTTTTCATCATATGTTCTACTTAAACTAGCTGTAACTCCTTTCATTTTACTCGTATTGAATTTGCAAGCAATGCTTCAAAAACTGCACCTTTTTTCGATCCTTATGGTATGTAACACGTACTGATAAACACAATATTAAGAAAATATATATTACGTCCTCACGTAAATTACGTAGATTATAAATAATGAAAAAAGAAACTAGACGCAGGATTCGAATGGGATAGGGTTTAAAAAGAGGAAAAAAATATTTATGATTTCACAATATAACTCTTTGTTATATTTAATCATTATCTACCTCATGAAAAATAGTTATTTACTAAAATAATGATATCATTAAACAAACAATATTAGCTTCTAAGCTAAGATACCAATTGAACAAAGTGCTTTGTTTATTAGTTGGTAATTTCATAAGGAATATCTGATATCTTTTCCATCAACATTGGTAAAGTATTAGATCCACCATACTGATTTTATCATTTGTTTTAACCCAAATAAATTCATTTATAGCAATAAAAGTTTCTGGTCAAATTAACTGAAACTAAGCTGAAAGTCTTACATTATTCCTGTGTACAACATAGTTTAAAAAAAACAAAATCAAAGAGGAAAATCACCGAGTAGAAAAAATGACAAAAATCCATCCTATGTTGAGATGAATTGTACACATCCACGAGGGTCTGTAAGATGGTTAAACGTGTCGTAAGGCTTACTGATTTGCCACATGTGCTTTTTAGAATTTGTCGATCCATATAACTTTTCATCATGGTTGGAAGGTGAATAACAATGAATAACAATGGATAGTAATAGATAACAATGAATAACACTTCCCATCACAGGTAAAGGACGGTTCATCATTAATTACTATAAAAGAAAACATTTCAAAACAAAATCAGAAATCAGTGTTCAGTCTGTCACTCAACCTTGCTTCCTGTTGGACAATGTTCGTTATAATGACAATACAACAACAACAACAACTACAACTACAACTACAACTACAACTACAACTACAACTACTACTACTACTGTAAGAACTAGTAGCAGCTTCAGGAGTATCAGTGATGTAGTAGTAGTAGTAGTAGTAGTAGCAGTGGTCCAAGGTGGAGGAGGAAGACACATGACTGAAACTGATTGAAGACCATTGTTGTGTGTGGTAATTGTGGTGGTGGTGGTGGTGGTGGTGGTGGTGGTGGTGGTGGTGGAGGTGGTGGTGGTGGTGGTGGTGGTGGTGGTGGTGGTGGTGGTGGTGGTGGTGGTAAAGGCAGCGAGACAGGTGTAGCGTAATGGTTTGCAATAACATTTGTGCCAGTGTGACCCGCCTGGAGGTAACCTAGGAGTGGCGGGGCGTTGTGACCTGGCAGAATGGTGGCGTTATGGCGGAAGAGGAGGAGGAGGAGAAGGAGGAGGAGGAAGAGGAGGGGGAGGAGGTAACGAGGTTTTGGCGGGAGGAGTGTGTGGGAGAAATTTGGTTTAGTCGTCGTCGTTTGGTTCCACGTGACTTTGAGGGGAAATATAATTCTAGTCCGTCGGCTGAGAGTGTTCGGGTGACGAGGAGGAGGAGGAGGAGGAGGAGGAGGAGGAAGAGGAAGAGGAAGAGGAAGAGACGGCAACAACGATGGAGAAGAAGGAGGGAGGAAGGAGGGAAGGGGAAAATGGAATAAAGAGAGGTTTTAAGAGGGGAAGGAATTGCTGGAAAGGGTTAAAGATGAATACGTGTTGAGGAATTTGATGGAGGAAAGGAGGGAGGGAGGGAAGGAAGGAAGGAAGGAGGGAAGGAAACGAAGATCGGAGGGGAAAGGTGAGGGGAGGAGGGAAAGGGGAGTGATGGAGTGGAAGAATGTCGCACCAACGATGTGGAGGGAGGGAGGGAGGGAGGGAAGGAGGGAGGGATTTGGAGGAAAGAGGTAAGAGGAGTAAGGTTAAGTAAGTGAGGGAAGAGAGGTGGAGGAGGTAGGTAATACGAGAAATGGATGGTGAAAAGAAGAAGAGGAGGAGGAGGAGGAGGAAGGAAAAAATGTGAGGAAAGAAGTGGAGGAAGACGATGGAGATGGAAGAGGAAGAGGAGGAGGAGGAGAGGATAAGAGCAGAGAGGAAAAATTAACTGAAAGGAAGTGAGAAGGATGGGGACAAAAAGAGAGAGAGAGAGAGAGAGAGAGAGAGAGAGAGAGAGAGAGAGAGAGAGAGAGAGAGAGAGAGAGAGGGGGAAAACTTTCTTATTGTAGTAATTTTTTCCCTTAACTGTTTGTGATAATGTTTTCCAGAGAAATTCAAAACCATTAATGATAAAGAATAATAAATAAATAAATAATAAATTAGAAAATATTATAATCCCATCCAGAGGAAAAAAAATACAAAATAGAACAATAATGAAAGTATAAATTAATGCTTTTGAAAACTCTATCATTCTTTATATCTTTAAAATTACAAATACAATCATTTTACAGTTTATTTTGATACTTTTTTTCTTCCCCTTGTTTAATTTAACTGAATGGAAAAAAAAATGAACTAAATTATGTGTTAAAGTTTTATTTTTTTTATTATGAAAGTGTAATAAACGTAATATTTTCGCTTTTCTTCTGTGATTTCCTTTTTTTTTTATCTTGTAATTAATTTTGCAAACTGAATGTTCTCTTTGTTATCGAAATTATTGTGTTTTTATCTATTTATCACGTAAGGGGAGAAAGAGAAAAAAGAAGAGAGAAAAACAAGACAAAAAAACAAAATAATGCAAAGTGGAAGGAGTAAAACACAAACAAAACAAAACAAAATCTGTCATAATTGAGAACTGGAACAAAAACATGAATAACTTATTTCAAAAAGACAATAAATTCACGAAAACAAAATAACATCAACAGATAACGAAACGAAAAATATAAATGAAAATAATCACTAATTGAAAGTTACAACAAAACATTTATATTGAAAACGATTGAACACGATAATTTATACTTGTTCTTTTCTCTTCTTCTTCCCCTCTCTTCCCCTCTCTTCCCCTCTCTTCCCCTCTCTTCCCCTCTCCTCTCTTCCATTGTTGTAATCTCCCTCTCGTCATTAGGAGGAAA
>JAPQNM010000011.1:6713140-6715640 GCA_029783475.1 Metacarcinus magister | reverse complement strand
AGGAAAATGTAGAGAAACAGGAAATAGAAGGAAATATGCAACAAGAAAGACGGAAAACACAATACCAAAAGGAAAACAAATAACATAAGAATAACAGAAAACATAAAACAAATAAATAAGAATAAAAGGGAAATAAGAGAGACAAGACAAGACAAAACAAAAAAAAGAGGAAACAGAAAAAAGAAAAAAAACAACAACAACACAAGCCTTGAAGGAAACATATGGACAAAAGAATAAGAGAGACTAAGACATCCAACATTTCCTCGATGCCTTCCCCCATAAAACAGAAAAAAAAAGGATATGTATATGAAGGAAAAAACGAGAACTCCTTCCTTCCTTCCTTCCTTCCTTCCTTCCCCCACCACCACCACCACCACCACCCCCACTACCACCCAAAAGAGAGAGAGAGAGAAAGAGAGAGACAGTAAGGGGTCGGGAGAGAGGGAAAGAAATTGAAATCATGAATATAGAAAATGGGAGATGGAGCCATGAGGGAAAATGAAGAAGGAAGGAAGGAAGGAAAGAAGGAATAAGGGAGATTATACCAGCATCACCACCTCGTAGAGAGACTTAAGGGAGAAGAAGGAAGGGAGAGAAGGGAGAGAAGGAGGAAAGGGAGGAGAGTTTTGTTCCTCTAGTCATGTATTCTAAAAGGGGAAGAGAAGGAAGCCACTCCATCCGACCTTTTTCTCTCCATTTTCAAGCTTTTTTTTTCTCTCTCTCTCTCTCTCTCTCTCTCTCTCTCTCTCTCTCTCTCTCTCTCTCTCTCTCTCTCTCTCTCTCTCTCTCTCTCTCTCTCTCTCTCTCTCTCGTCCCTACCTCTCCTCCCTTAAGTCTCTACTGTTTCTTAGTTTTTGTCCCTCCAGCTGGTACCTCTCCTTTCCATCTCTCCTCCTCCTCCTCCTCCTCCTCCTCCTCCTCCTCCTCCTCCTCCTCCTCCTCCTCCTCCTCCTCCTCTGCCTCTTCACTCAGTCTTTTCACCTTTTTTTTTTCCCTCTCACTGTTCTGTTTTATTTTTTTTCTTCCAATTATTTTGTATTTCCTCTTCTTTCCACTTCTCTTCCTCCTTCAGTTTCTCTCCGTCCCCTCCCTCCCCTCCCCTCCCCTCCCCTCCCCTCCCCTCCCCTCCCCTCCCCTTCCTAGTTCCCTCCACTTCTCCTTTCCTCTTTATATCTCCCCCTGTCTCTTTCCCTCCTATCATCATCCCCTCCTCTCTTCCCTTTATTTATCTCTCCCTTTCCTCCCTTTGTTACTCCCTCTACTCTCCCCCCCAATATGTCTCCCTTGCCACATTCCTCTTTCCTCCTCCCCTCCCCCCTTTCCTCCATATGTCTCCTATCGTCTCCTCCTTCCTGCCCTCCCCTCTATTCTCCCTCTTCTTCCCTCCTTCCTTCCTCTTCTATATCTACCTACCCTATCCTTCTCCTCCCTCCCCTCTATTCTCCCTCTCCATCCCTCCTTTCTCCCTGCCTTATCTCTACCTTATCCTCCTCCTCCCTTCCCCTCTATTCTCCCTCACATTCCCCCCCTTCCCTCCCCTTCCTCCCTTCATATTCCGGGCGGCAATCCACCTAATACACTTCTGTCGGGATGGGCGTGAATATATATGTCTATCGTCTTGTATATTAGTCTCCAAGGAAAAGAGACACAGAGAGAGAGAGAGAGAGAGAGAGAGAGAGAGAGAGAGAGAGAGAGAGAGAGAGAGAGAGAGAGAGAGAGAGAGAGAGAGAGAGAGAGAGATTACAGAAAGTACATATCAAAATCTCTCTCTCTTCTCCATGTTTATTCAGTGAAGGGAATCATAAGGAATTCTGTGTGTTGTGTTATGTCATTGTTTGTGAGTAGTTTGCACTGTCCGGAGGGGGGGGAGGGGGGGGAGGGGAAGGGGAAGGGAAGGGAAGGGAAGGGGGAAGGGTAGCAAAGGGAATAGAGAAGAGAAGGGAACAGGATGAAGTGATAAACAGAAGGAATGGGTAACGAAGGAGGAAACAAGAGAAAGATTAGAATGAGAGGAAAAGTAGGACGGGAAATAAGATAAAGAGGAAGAGGAAGGATAATAAAAAAGGGAGAGATGAAGAAGAAGAATGTGGAGAGAATGGAGAGAATGGGAATAAAATAAAAATAAAATAAAATAAAAAAAAAGATAAAAAATAGGAATGGTTTGTCTCCTTTGTGTATTATCTTTCATATCTTATTTTTTATTATTATTATTATTATTTTTTTTTTTCTGATTCCTTGTGTGTGGACTGGCACTGAGTACGCTTCCTCGATCTTCTTTTGTCTTCTTTTATACTTCTATTGTGGTTCCGATCCTCTATTGATATATACTTTTTTTGGGGGGAGGGGGGGGAGGGGGTGAGGAGCAATTGTTCGTATCTTCCTCATATTATCTTTGTTTCGTTCTACTTTGATATCGTTTTCTTTATTAAGTGTTGTGTACCATATTTCTTGAGTATTTCTAGGTCCTCTCTCTCTCTCTCTCTCTCTCTCTCTCTCTCTC
>JAPQNM010000011.1:6698140-6703140 GCA_029783475.1 Metacarcinus magister | reverse complement strand
GTTTTTTTTGGGGGGGGAGGAGTTAAAATGCATTATAGTTTTTTCGTTTTTAAGGCTCAGTTTTGTTTTGTTTAGTTTAGTTTTTCATTTTCATTTTCCTTTCAACTCTTTACTTGAAATGCAACACAGAGGAAATTAAAGCAATTCACCAAACCGTAATACATAGTTTTCATCATATAAACTTTCACAATTTCCATGAACATTGTGATGGAAAGTTTTACCATTTACCTGACTTACAAGCCAGCCACACACACACACACACACACACACACACACACACACACACACACACACACACACACACACACACACACACACACACACACACACACACACACACACACACACACACACACACACACTGAACACATTACACTAATAACACAAAAAAACCTTAAGTCACACTAATAACAATAATTCAAATAACAAAAAGAACAAAATAACTTAAATAACACACCTGAAAATATCCACAACGAAGAAATAAAAAAAATATACCTGACAGAATACAGTCATCTCTCTCTCTCTCTCTCTCTCTCTCTCTCTCTCTCTCTCTCTCTCTCTCTCTCTCTCTCTCTCTCTCTCTCTCTCTCTCTCTCTCTCGCACAGTTTACGATCTTCATGGTTACTTGACAAAAAGACTCATGTCACTCGCGTCCCTTGCGTCTTTACGATGCTTCTTTCCCTCCTCGTCTGGTAGCTTTCAAGGGTTCAACTTTGCTCACGTGGAACAGTCTTATCCTCGGCGTCTTAGAGTACCCGAGGAATGGAAGTGACTACCCTCTGCTCTCCCCTTCATCCCTATCCCTATCCCTCTCCCCTCCCCCTCTCCCTCTCTCCTCTCCCTCGTAGCGCTTGACTTGGAAAGAAAAAGGAGGGAGAGACTGGAGACTAAAGCTTCAAGGAAAAGAAGAGGAAAAAAAAAGGAAACAGAGACTTATCGAAGACTGATATCAAGGTCTTGCGAACACACACACACACACACACACACACACACACACACACACACACATACACACACATACACGTTCTCTCTCTCTCTCATTGCGCTCTTTTCCTCCTCCACTTCTTCCTCCTTCTCTCCGCTCTCTTGGTCTGCCAGAAAAGTGAGACGTGCGGAAGGAAACCCAGAAGGAAGACGAAGGAAAAAAAAGATGGAAAAAAAATAGATGAAAAAAAAAAAAGAAATTGAAATGGAAAGAGTATTTTTGAAGCGTGTTTGTGGTTGGATGGTGAAATTGTGGTGATGATGGTGATGGTGGTGGTGGAGGAGGAGGAGGAGGAGGGTGATGGTGATGGTGATGGTGATGCAGTGTGTGGCTAGAGCAGCTGTTTGGCGTGAGATGATATTGGAGAAGATGATGTGTGTGTGTGTGTTGGTAGTGGTGGTGGTGGTGATGGTAATATTTTGAGAAAGCATTCTAAAAGGTTATCCAATTTTGTTATGGATGTGTCTTTTTGTCTTAATACTCCTCTCTTTAAAGTATTCAAGTCGTAGGAAGGTGATGAAAACAAAAACAACACCAGTGCAAGTGATGACAGAGTGAATATACTGGTCACGGTCACGCTTGCATTAGTGAGGTGGAACGAAACGGGGTGAGAGTAAGTAGAAAGTCTTGTGCAGTGGTGTTATGGAAGGGGGGGAGGGGAGAGGGGAGGGGAAGGGAAGGGGAGAGGTATGCAGTTAGCAAGTTCAGAGGAGCAGTAACCATGAAAACAACGATGGAAGACAGCAAGAGATGCAACATTGCCTCAGAGTGTGTCAGATTGCAGTCAGTTCAAGAAATATTAGACTCTACCTTGTTTCATAAAGTTGTGGGATTGAACTCCATCATACTCGAATTTAGAAGAAGTAGAAAGGTTGATAAGTCCCATGTATAGAGGAGTAAAAAAAAATTGGAAGAGACGATACATAACACATGAAAACTGTTTTAGCTAGAGATGAGATGTGAGATTCCTTGTTGTGGTTTTAATAAAGAACAACCAACTAGTGTTCAGTAAAGAGGAGGATGACAGTAGAAGGTTATTAAAGAAGACGGGATAGTTATGTGGAAGGTTATGTGGAGTAGATAGTTGTTAGGTTCTTGAGACATTGACTAGCACGAGGTTTGCTTTCCCTCACTGAGAAATTATAAAAAAAAATTGTGTTTGTCGCCTCTGAATTGGTGGTCTGGTAAAGGATGTTGAGAAATGCAGGATAGTGTCATCAGCTATCTGTCTGTCAGTCTATCTGCCTCTCTGTCAGCTTCTGTCTGTCTATCTGGCTGGCTATTTTCAGTCACTAAATGTTTGTATGTTTCTCTCTCTCTCTCTCTCTCTCTCTCTCTCTCTCTCTCTCTCTCTCTCTCTCTCTCTCTCTCTCTCTCTCTCTCTCTCTCTCTCTCTCTCTCTCTCTCTCTCTCTCGTGAAAGGATTTGTATTTTCTGATAAAGACATGAAATTCCGAGAGAGAGAGAGAGAGAGAGAGAGAGAGAGAGAGAGAGAGAGAGAGAGAGAGAGAGAGAGAGAGAGAGAGAGAAAGAAAAAAAAAGTGAGAGACTTGCATTCATCTTGCCTTGTCTCTCCATGGGGATGAATTGAGTTAGCGAAGAGAAATATTACAGGTGGTGGTGGTGGTGGTGGTGGTGGTGGGGGAGGGTCGGCAGGGCGTGAATGTATTGACTTGAATAACACATCACTCCATAGAAACACTGTGTCGGGGGAAAATTTGTAAAGTGGAAAACAGCACAGAATTGCAGAGTGCTTTTAGTGCGAATGTGAATTAGTTTTATCTTGTGTGTGTGTGTTTTTGTGTTTTATCTGTCTCTCGCTCTCTCTGTCTCTCTCTCTCCTTTCTCTCTCTCTCTCCTACTCTCTTTATCAGTCTTTTTGTTTTCGTCAATTATTACTAGAAAGATGGAGGTGCGAAATAGATGGAGATAAATAAGAGGTAAACAGGAAGAGAACATGATAAAAGAGAGGAATAGAGGACATGAAATAACACACACACACACACACACACACACACAACACACACACACACACACACACACACACACACACACACACACACACACACACACACACACACACACACACACACACACACACACACACACACACACAACACACACAAACACAAACACAAGGAAATCTCTACGTAATGGAAGGAGAATTAATTGCTACTCTTCCCAGATTAGCAACGTTGGACATGCACACTCTCACCTGTACATGCAAAACAAACAAACACACTTAGGATAGACAGGTAAACAGACAGGTAAACAGACAGGTGAACAGACAGGTGGATAGACAGGTGGATAGACAGGTGGATAGACAAGGGAGCAGCACCATGGCGTCACCTAAGTCTTTGTTATGTGCTTGTTATCATTTCATTGTACGTGTGTTTGATGCAATGTGTTGGATCTAGTTCGTGTGTGTGTGTGTGTGTGTGTGTGTGTTTTGTACAAGTTTCGAAAGCAGTAGAGTTGTTGTTTTTTTTGGTCTTGTTTTACCTTATTTTACCTTCCTACAATGTCATATATGAACACATTGCTATTTTGTCTTCTTCTTCCTCTTCCTCCTCCTCCTCTTCCTCCTCCTTAGTTTCCTCGTCTCATACTTATTAGCTATCGACCCGTCTCTTTAGTTCTCATTTTATTCCCACGACCCTCATTATATTCGCACGACCATCATTATGCTCCCACGATCCTCTCTTCAGCCTCATTTATTCTACTTTTCTGCCTGTCTGCCTGCCTGCCTGTCTGTCTATCTCTCTGTGTATCTATATTACTACCTATCTTTCTATCTATATCTATAAAACACTTGATCATTACATTTCCTCTTCCGCTTTGCTACTCATGTCCTTCTTTCTTCCTTCTTCCTTCCTCCTCCTCCTCTTGCTGGTCTCCCTCTCGATCCACTAAAAAGTTGCCGAAAAAGTCCTACGCGTGTGGGCAAATAAATTCTCACTCCTACTCAAGGATTGTTCGCTTGAGGCTTTGTACTGGTGGGCGTGGAGAGTGTGGGCGTGAATGTAAGTGAGAGAGAGAGAGAGAGAGTATAATAATTCCTTTTTAATCGTAGTTGTGTAAAATTTGTTATTGTGATAGTGATGATAATAGTAATGATGATGATGATGATGATGATGATGATGATAACAAGACTATTAATACTCGCTCGTGCTATGGAATGAATCTATATCGTCTTTGTAAACCATTAGTACTAGTAATTATCTGAGGGAAATCGTGCCTCATTACCGCCATTATCTCGATACAGAAGGAAACTAAAGGGAAAATACGTGAACAAAAAAAATAGTACATGAAAGTGTCCAACGACGACCGTGAAAATAAAACTTCAATTGCGATTTTTTTTCCCCGCACAAAAAACGGCAAAAAAAGTGAAGGGAAACCGGAACAACAAACACACACACACACACACACACACACACACACACACACACACACACACACACACACACACCACACACACACACACACACACACACACACACACACACACACACACACACACACACACACACACACACACACACACACACACACACACACACACACACACACACACACACACACACACACACACACACCACACACACACACACCACACACACACACACACACACACACACACACACACACACACACACACACACACACACACACCACACACACACACACACACACACACACACACACACACACACACACCACACACACACACACACACACACACACACACACACACACACACCACACACACACACACACACACACACACACACACACACACACCACACACACACACACACACACACACACACACACACACACACACACACACACACCACACACACACACACACACACACACACACACACACACACACACACACACACACACACACACACACACACACACACACACACACACACACACACACACACACACACACACACACACACACACACACACACACACACACACACACACACATGTACTTTTTTC
>JAPQNM010000011.1:6689870-6693040 GCA_029783475.1 Metacarcinus magister | reverse complement strand
GAGAGAGAGCGAGAGGTAGAGAGTGAGAGAGAGAGAGAGAGAGAGAGAGGAGAGAGATAGCAAAAGGCATTCTGAAGTAATGATGATTCTCTGTTGGTGTATTTTGTCCAATTATTTTCCGTCAGTTTTCCATAATCGTCTCCTTCCCTTCTTTCCCTCCCTCGTGATTCGGTTTCTCTTGACAAATTTCAGAATAAATGTCCGTCGGTTACTATAGTGGAATTAAATGGGGTTTTTTTTTTTTATATATATTTGCTTTGTAGTCGTCGTAGTCTCTCTCTCTCTCTCTCTCTCTCTCTCTCTCTCTCTCGCTCGTCTCTCTCTCTCTCTCTCTCTCTCTCTCTCTCTCTCTCTCTCTCTCTCTCTCTCTCTCTCTCTCTCTCTCTCTCTCGCTGTGTTGGTTGGTAAGGATGTAAACTTTTTTTTCCTCCTTGTTCCTTATTGCTTATCTGTTTTTTTTCTTGTTTTTTTATCTTGTTTGGAATCTTGGAAGAGTTTGGATGGAGAAAAAATGTCGTGGAAATTAGTTGAAACATTTTTTTTCTTATTTTCTTTCTTTCCCGTCCAGAATTGTTTTTTTTATATATATACTATTTTCTGTTTAGTCGCAGTAAGATAATAATAATAATAATAATAATAATAATAATAATAATAATAATAATAATAAGAGTACATAGTCTTTCCAAATAATTTTTTCTACTTCACGTTAGAAACTATACATATAAAAAAAAAACTTTACAAATTCTAGTCTAATACATTACTTGTTATACTTTTCCTCTTGTAGTTCACGTTTAAAAAAAAAAAAAAGATTGGAAAAAGTCAGAAAAGTTTATGGCCACCCACCACCACCACCACCACCACCACCACCACCATCACCACCAAAAGCAAACTCGATCTCTCTCAGTACAGTTAAAATTCGCTCACTTAAAGTTGGAAGCCGCGGAACGAAGCAGTGGGTTCAAGGGAGGGATTTGGGGAGCCTCGTTTTCATAGTGAACTTGGAGTATAGACTAGCGAGGTCAAGGCGTGTCTGGTGTTCCTAGTGCGGAGGAGGAGGAGGAGGAGGAGGAGGAGGAGGAGGGGGGGTGGTAGCATTGGGTGGATTACTGTAGGAAGAGGAGGAGGAGTTAAGAAAGAAGAGAAAAAGTAAAAAAAGTGTTGTAAAAGATAGGAGGAAGGAAGGAAGAATAGTAATAGGTGTGGAGGAAAGAAGGAGAGAAGAGAAGGAAGAACAGCTATGGAGGAAGAAAGAAAGGAAGGATGGAAGGAAAAAAAATAGCTTTATAGAAGGGAAAAAGGATATATAAAAAGGACGATAACTGGGAAGAACGGAAGGAAGGAAGGAAAATAAATGTGAAAAAAAGAAAAAATGCAAGGAAAAAAGGAAGGACAATAGCAGTGAGGAAAGAAAGGAAAGAAAAAGAGAAGGAGGAGGAAGCAGGGAAATAAGAGAAGATAAGAAGAAAAAAAACATATTAGAATGAACAGACAAAGAAAAACTTGATGAATAGAAGGATTACAAGAGATTACAAACTTTTTATTATAATGAATCAATTATTAATTTCTTTCATCACTTTTTGAACGAACTAATCATTAATCAAACTTCTTTTTATATAGTTTTTTTATATTAATCATCACACACACACACACACACACACACACACACACACACACACACACACACACACACACACACACACACACACACACACACACACACACACACACACACACCCACACACACACACACACAAGGGGCATCAACCCGGCCTCCTTAACTCTATGATAAAATTAGGTTGGTCCTGCTACTCCCTTTTAATCGCCTTACACTCCACTTAAGAGACGCAGCATTATTATGTAAACTTAAGGGAGACTTTCCACTTTTATAGAAGGAGAGTTTGTTAAGTTGCGTAAAGTTGAGGCATAAGTTAAGTCTCCCTTCATTAATTTGTACGAAGAAAACGGGTCGTCGGTGGCCGCCTCTTATCTCCTTGGGTTACATGATTATTAATATAGTTTTATAATGATGATAGTAATGGTAATAAATAATAATAATGATAAAACTCTGATAATACTTAGAGTAATAATAACAATAGGAAATTTAATACATGTGGTTGGGTTGAGAAAGAGAGAGGGAAAAAAAGAGAGGATTTCTTTTTTTCCTCCTCTGTGGGAAACATTTTTCTTGCATTTAATCCTACATTTAATCCTTCATCATCCTTGTACTGCACCTTCTCTCACATTGTTCCTCCTCCTCCTCCTCCTCCTCCTCCTCCTCCTCCTCCTCCTCACTTCTTCATTCCCTTCAACTTTTTCTTTCTTCTTCATATCCTTGTCCTCGTGAAACTCCTCGTCCTCTTTCTTTCTCTCTTTCTCTTCCTCCCTTCCTCTCCTCTTCCTCCCCCCCCCTCAACATAGATATTCCCCATGACAGAACTAAGACTATTTCCCTCTCCTCTTCTCTCCTCTTCCTCTCCTCTCTTTGCAAACCACGCCCCCTTTCACCCCTCTCTCTCTCCTTTCCCTCTCGTATTTCTCTCCTCTTTCTCCCTCGTTTCACTTCTTACCTCTCTATCCCTTCTTTCCTATCCGCATATCTCCCTCTCTCTCTCTCCCTTCTTTCTCTTCCCCTCTCTTCCCCACCACTACAATCCGCCTTTTCTCTCCTCACAGTCTTCGTTCCCTCTCGTCTCTTTCCCTCCATTTCCTGCATTTCCCCTCCCTCCCCTCCCCCCTACCCCTCCCTCGGCGCGAACCTCAGTGCGGAGTAATCAAAAGTTATGGCGGATGTTAGCGTTGTGTCTTGTGTTCTCTGACCTGCTGCCTTACCCCCCTTAACCCCTCTCTCTCTCTCACCCTTTCCCTCCTTCTCTCTCTCCCTTTCCTTCTCTCTCTCTCTCTCCCTTTCTTTCCTCCTCTCTCACCCTTTCCCCTCTCCCTGTCTCACTCTTCCACTTGATTTTGCTTCTGCCTTCTTCACTCTCATCCTCTCACCTTCACTACCTCACCATTAACACCATTATCTTTGTTTTCTTTCCCTCCCTCACCTTCCCTCACCTTCCCTCTCTTTAACTCTGCCTTATAACTTGCCTCCTCTTCTTCATCCTCTTCTTCACCTCTCATGGCTTCCTCTTTCCTCTTTCCTCTTTCCTCTTGTCCTACACGCTCTT
>JAPQNM010000011.1:6679870-6684870 GCA_029783475.1 Metacarcinus magister | reverse complement strand
TCTTCCTCTCTCCCTCCATCTCTCTCCTCCATCCTCTCTTCCCTCCCTCTCTTCTCCCTTTCCTCCCCTCCACCTCAACGTACCTTTATTAACTAAGAGAACGAGCGGAACGACCCCATAAAGATGTCTTGTATGTAGATGGTACGACCCTCACCCCCCCACACCCTCATCCTCTCATTGGTTGTGTAGTGGTGGTGGTGGGGGGGAAGTGTTGTGGTGGTGGAATTATTTTTTAGTGTAATGGTGAAGGTGGTGGTGTGTGTGGTGTAAAGATAGTGATGATGGTGGTGGTGGTGGTGTGGTAGTAATGGTCGTTAGTACAGCATCTACCACTCCACAATACACTCGGAACTATCATACGTTACTGTATTGTGTATAGTTACGTGTTAGCTATTAATTTTTTTTTTCTACTCAAAACGTTTCAGAATAAAACATTATTTAGTTTGTGTTTCCATATCTATTTTTTTTTTTTTATTTGGGAACACGATGAAAATAGCTCGTGTTTCCGGAAAAGTTCTATTATTACATGACTGGTAAAAAGAATATGATGGGAATACAACTAACAAAGCATTCTCTATTCACATCTAAACTGTATGAATGAATAAAAAAATAAATAAAAAAAAAAGTGTATAGTCTCAACAGAATGCATACCTATCTTCATTCATGCACACTTATACACTCATACATATACATACTAAGTTCTCATACATATACATACTTGCAATGGAATGTTAACGGATACCTTATGCAAATGAATGAACAGCAAAATAAGTCGTTATACACATTACCACCCAAAAAATGTATAAACTTTGAATAAACAGATGCAGATGTATTTCTATCCACGTATTGTATTCATTAAAAAAAATCTGCTGTGTTCATATTTGTATTTAATTGTTAAAGGTCATGTTTTATCGGTCTATTCATGGTGATGGTGATGGTGATGATGATGGTGATGACAGTATTGTTGTTTTGGATTGCCCGTGATGGTGGTAGAAATATTGGTTGAATAGGTTTGGTTGGAAGTTACAGTGATAGTAATGATGGTGATGGTGGTGATGATGAGGTAGCATAAGTGATGATTTCATTGATGTTGAGTGGACGCAATGGTGTTGATGGTGTGATCGATTTGGTTTGTGTGTTCGTATTCAGTCGTGTTGGTGTTGTTAATGGTGGTGGTGGTGGTGGTGGTGGTGTTGCAGTGGTGGTGGTGTTGTCTGCATGATGAAAATAGTTATAAGACTTAAGGCCGAGCTTGCAAGGTTCGATTCACTGCTTCACCATTTTATTAAGCATCAATTTCAGTGTTTTTAACCATCATTATATCACTGTTTCATTACATCACTACTACACTAACACCGTACAGCGTTATCTAACCTCCAAATATCACTTCTTGTTTCACGGATTCAATGTTACGAAGCTACACACACACACACACACACACACACACACACACACACACACACACACACACACACACACACACACACACAGTATCAACCCTTCATTAATGCTTCACTGCTTCACTCCCTCACTGAACATCACTGCAAGATCAAAGCATATCATTGTTTATCGCTCCGTTGCATTGTTCGATGGTAACGATAAGGTGGTGAAGCGACTCCCCTTTCGTCAGATAGTCACTCCAGCACCAAGATCAATCCAGGATCAGATAGTCTTTCCAGCACCAAAATCAATCCAGGATCAGATAGTTTTTCCAGCACCAAGATCAATCCAGTTCCATTACAGCTTCATGGTAACTCACTCGAAATGAAGCCAATCTGTGCTAAACCTTTAATAACGGGAGAGAGAGAGAGAGAGAGAGAGAGAGAGAGAGAGAGAGAGAGAGAGAGAGAGAGAGAGAGAGAGAGCGCGCCTTACCCATGTGGAGTTGAGTACCACCGTTATAATTATATTCGTTGAGCTTCACTTAAGTACCGCCCAGCAAGCTTTTGCCTTCACTAATCCACCCAGGACCGACCGGAGTTGCTGCCTAATTCTCTCTCTCTCTCTCTCTCTCTCTCTCTCTCTCTCTCTCTCTCTCTCTCTCTCTCTCTCTCTCTCTCTCTCTCTCTCTCTCTCTCTCTCTCTCTCTCTCTCTCTCTCTCTCTCTCTCTTACACAACTTCACTGCCATTTAACAGTTTTCATCGCTAACACATTTCCTGCGTTCCTACCACTGCTTTGCCTCCTCCTCCTCCTTTTCCTCCTCTTCCTCCTCCTCCTTTTCCTCCTCCTCCTCCTCTCCTCTTTCTCTCCTTCTCTCCTTCCGCCTCCATCAAGGTAGTAAATTAAATGCGGTAAAAAGCGTGTTCATTACTGTCCAGAAAAGAGACAGACAGACAACCAGCAAGATAGACAGACAGACAGACAGACAGACAGACAGACAGACAGACAACCAGACAGACAACCAGACAGACAGACAGACAGACAGACAGACAACCAGCAAGATAGACAGACAGACAGACAGCAAGATAGACAGACAGACAGACAGACAGACAGACAACCAGCAAGATAGACAGACAGACAGACAGACAGACAGACAGACAGACAGACACACACACACACACATATAACAAAGGCCATTTTCAGCTTTTAAGGTTGTCTAATTATTATCATTATTATTATTATTATTATTATTATTATTATTATTATTATTGTCGTTGTTTTGTTGTTGTTTTCAAGGCGTGGTAGGTGAACAAATCCATAGTTCGTACGAAACACACACACACACACACACACACACACACACACACACACACACACACACACACACACACACACACACACACACACACACACACACACACACACACACACACACACCACACACACACACACACACACACACACACACACACACACACACACACACACACACACACACACACACACACACACACACACACACACACACACACACACACACACACACACACACACACACACACACACACACACACACACACACACACACACACGTACAATCCCATCAGCTTTGTTGCGTTCATTCCCGGAATAACCTCTAAATAAGCTAAAGGAACGACGTACACACATGTGCCTCTAAAACGTACACAACCACACCATCATGCTATAACCATGTACACAAGCATATGTACGTGACACAACGAGAGAGAGAGAGAGAGAGAGAGAGAGAGAGAGAGAGAGAGAGAGAGAGAGGTTGTGTTTTGGTGCAATAAGGGAAGAAAAAAGCAAGAAAGAGGCATTGGTCTTAGGTTAGGTTAGGTTAGGTTAGGTTAGGTTAGGTTAGGCCAGGTTAGGTTAGGTTAGGTAAGGTTAGGTTAGGTTAGGTTAGGTTAGGTTAGGTTAGGTTAGGTTAGGTTAGGTAAGGTTAGGTTAGGTTAGGTAAGGTTAGGTTGGCCTTGAAGGTGTGTTACATGCCCTAGTACCCCCAACGCCCCACAGCTGCGCCGCCCCTGGGAATACATCAAGATTACCTCCGCATCACAACGGCATTACGATCTGGATTTACATAAGCATCTTCATAAACCGGAATTATCATTGGAATGGCTCTTGTTTGAACTATTGCATAATTTAGGATCTCAGAAAGGGATCAAGGGGGGGCGGGGAGGGGGAGGGCTTCTTCAGAGCAGCCTACACCACCCTCCCCACCCCCCCAAAGGTAGGATCTGTGCAGGTAACTGGCTGATCAGGTGGTAAGGTGCGCTCATTAACCTATTGTAGCCTCGGTTTGCAGCTCAAGGTCAAATGGTTTTCTAAATATTTCGTTCCAATGTATATTATTTTTTATTTTAGTTTATTCGTAAGTTCAGAAACGTAAATAGATTGATTGTTATATATAAAAAAAAGTGTTGATATTCCAGTTAATTTGCGTTTGATTACTGTGAAATTATTCTTGTTTTTTTATTTTGTTTTGGTCTGAAATAATTGTCTGTTGGAAATTTTAACGTGGAATTGTTATTATTTTTCCTGTTTTGGTCTGAAATAATTGTCTGTTGGAAATTTTAACGTGGAATTGTTATTATTTTTCCTGTTTTGGTTTGAAATAATTGATTGCTGGAAATTCTGACGTGAAATCTTACAAGTTATTTACCTTTCATGTCTGATGGTCCTTTGTTTCCTGCGTGTTTTACTTCTTCCAAGAACATACGTTAAAAAAAAGGGGGACTGAGGGGAAGGAGGAAGGGAGGGAAGAACTACGAATTGGTAAGGAAGAAGAAATAGAAGAAGAAGACGGAGGAAGAGGGAAGAGGAAGGCAATAACGTACGAAGGATCTGAAGGAAGGAAAGGGAGAGGAAAATCAGTAGGCAGGATGGGAGAGAGAGCAAAGAAAGAGAGAGGAAGGAAGAGAGGGAGGGAAGGAGGAAGGAAAGTTACAAGGGAAGGAAAGGGAGGAAATATTTCAAAGCCCTACTGTGAAAGTTAAGGCAGTTTAGAGGGAGTTGGTTGAACATCCGGTGGTGGGGGGAGGGAGGGAAGGAGGGAGAGAGAGAGAGAGAGAGAGAGAGAGAGAGAGAGAGAGAGAGAGAGAGAGAGAGAGAGAGAGAGAGAGAGAGAGAGAGAGAGAGAGAGAGAGAGAGAGAGAGAGAGGACAGAAGAGAGAAACAACTCAAGCTATGATATTTTACAGTAAGAGAGAGAGAGAAGGGGGGGAGGGTATTAATTAATAAACTAGATAAACAAGAGTCTCTCCGTCGTTTATATTCGGCAATGAATCTTTTCTTAACCAATCAAGGTTCGCTGCCTGCTTCCCTTCCTTCCTTCCTGCTCACCCTCGACACTAAAGCAGGGCCAACAACCCTCCTGCTGCTGCTGCTGCTGCTGCTGCTGCTGCTACTACTACTACTACTACTACTACTACTACTACTACTACTACTACTACTACTACTACTACTACTACTACTACTACTTTGAAAAATATGTTTAGTTTTTTCAAATAGTTCTCTCTCTCTCTCTCTCTCTCTCTCTCTCTCTCTCTCTCTCTCTCTCTCTCTCTCTCTCTCTCTCTCTCTCTCTCTCTCTCT
>JAPQNM010000011.1:6667370-6674870 GCA_029783475.1 Metacarcinus magister | reverse complement strand
CACACAAGGAAGCGGTTGTCATTACGATCAATTAACGCCAATGACACCTGAGTTATTAACCAATCAGCGTTACCAATCACCTGGCCGACACACACCTGGCACACACACACACACACACACACACACACACACACACACACACACACACACACACACACACACACACACACACACACACATGCGTTGCCAAAGGTAAAACAAAAATAAAAGAAGAAAAAATCAGATCTAGCAATCATTTCATTTGTTTTTATTTTGTATTTATAAATGACAATGCATGATTTCTTTTTTTATAATTTTTTATCATCTATTTTTCCCTCACTTCAATATTTACTTAATCCTGGATCTTTTTATTCTTGCGATGCTTAACCTTTCTTTAACATCCGACCTTTTTGTGTGTATCTAACCTTCTCTCTCTCTCTCTCTCTCTCTCTCTCTCTCTCTCTCTCTCTCTCTCTCTCTCTCTCTCTCTCTCTCTCTCTCTCTCTCTCTCTCTCTCTCTCTCTCTCTCTCTCTCTCTCTCTCTGGCCCCTTTCCTCATTAATTATTGACCTTTTCCTTCCATAATCTCTTCAGTATCTTTTCTGATCTCATTTTTTCCTTTCTGATGTGTTTGTCTCTTTTTCCTCTCTCCTCTTTTCTCTCCTCTCCTCTCCTCTCTTCCTAATTGCCTGCTTTCTATTTACTCTTTCTGTCTTTTTGTTTCTCTCTATGTGTCTCTTGCTGTCTGTTCTACACATATGTTTATCTGTTTTGTCTGTGTCTGTCTGTCTGTCTGTCTGTTTGTTTGTCTGTCTGTCTGTCTGTCTGTTTGTCTGTCTGTCTGTCTTACTGTGTTATACTCTGTCTGTTATTTGTGTGTTCTGTTCCTATTCGTGTATCTTGCATCTCTCTCTCTCTCTCTCTCTCTCTCTCTCTCTCTCTCTCTCTCTCTCTCTCTCTCTCTCTCTCTCTCTCTCTCTCTCTCTCTCTCTCTCTCTCTCTCTCTCTCCCCTCAGCATCCCTCCCTCCCCTCCTCGTTACTTGTGAGATGCTACACAAGTTCCCAGATTGCCCAGTGGTGCTTGTTTTGTTTGTTTTTTTACTCCGAAGGAAAGTCACTTAAAGGAATCAGAACAAAATACACCTGGATATAAAACTTACCTGTGTGTCTTGATTGGTTGTCCTGGAAATTGTTCTTCACCTGGTACAGCTTCTTCGAAATTGTCCCCTTTTTTTATTTTTATTTTCCTTTATTTCTATATCACGTTTTCATTTGTTTTATTTATTTACTATGGCTTGCTCTTCTATTAATTACTGTTAATCACTTCACTTCGGCAAATTTCAAACATCCTCGCGTGTGTATGTATATTCAATGACTATGTATATATATAATTTTTTTTTGATGTATGAACGTATAAATGATTCGTGTATTTGTATTCCCTGATGATCGCGTTTTTAAATCTGGGAAAGTGTTGTCTCAGGGAACCACCTTCCTTGGAGTACAAATATTAAAGTGAGGATTACATTGGCGTCCCTGTGAGCCGCAGCGACGCACCTTCTCCCTCCACGGTGGCCAGGCCCGCACTGAGGACCTCTTGCCGCCGCACAGTGTCCGCCCCTACCCCCCTCCCTCTCCGTCACCACTCCCCCCCCCGCCTTATTCTCTCTCTCTCTCTCTCTCTCTCTCCTCTCTCTCTCTCTCTCTCTCTCTCTCCTCTCTCTCTCTCTCTCTCTCTCTCTCTCTCTCTCTCTCTCTCTCTCTCTCTCTCTCTCTCTCTCTCTCTCTCTCTCTCTCTCTCTCCTTATTATTACATCACATAAAGGCAGTGAACACCATCACGTTACATTATTTTTTTAATTATGCAATTTCTTGTATATGCAAATCTTTTTTTTTTTTACTCTCTCTCTCTCCCTCATCTATATACCACCTCCTCTTCCTCCTCCTCCTCCTCCTCCTCCTCCTCCTCCTCCTCCTCCTCCTCCTCCTCCTCCTCCTCCTCCTCCTCCTTTCCGTCCCCTCGCAGGACAGTCCCTTCCTCACAATGGCTGATCCCGGGCCGCTTCCTCGCCCGTTCCCAGCCTCACAGGAACCTTATTGTTCCCTTACACCCCAGGAGAATGTGTGTGTGTGTGTGTGTGTGTGTGTGTGTGTGTGTGTGTGTGTGTGTGTGTGTGTGTGTGTGTGTGTGTGTCTATTTTAGTACTATAGTAATGTCATCTTGTTTTTTTAGTAGTCAAGTTTCAACACACACACACACACACACACACACACACACACACACACACACACACACACACACACACACACACACACACACCTGACAGGTAATACCAAACAGTACAATCCCGTGAGACAACCGATGAGCACCTGCCTACATACCTGTGTTGTGTTCAGGGCAGCGTCACACACCTCTCCCGTGAGGAACATTGGAAGGGGGAACGGAATTGCTGCCACCTGACAAGCCTGTGATGGGGTGGTGGTGGTGGTGGTGGAAATGGGGGTATGTATCTATATTGTATGTGTATGTGTGTGTATGTGCATGTGTGTGTGTGTGTGTGTGTGCTGTCTATATCCTCACCCACATTTCCTTTCACAGTTTTCACTTCCACACATTCTTCCCTCTCCTTTCCCCTCCTATTATCGGGGCTCGTATGGGCATTTCTCCCCCTCTCTACCTCCTTCCCTTCCCTTCTCTTCCCTTCCTTTCCCTTCCACTACCTCGTAAACCTTAATTTGTGACCTTTTCCTCCTCCTCACCTGGCACTGTGATTGAGTCTTACCCCCACGAGGTCAGAGGAGGAGGAGGAGGAGGAGGAGGAGAAAGGAGGAAAGATGAGAGAAGTTCAGAAAGTGGGAATTGAGCAAAACCTTAGGAATAGGGATGAATATGGAAACTCATGGAGAGAAAGGAGAAACGAAGAGAGGGAAGGAAGGAAGGAAGGAAGGAAGGAGAGAGGGAGAGAGGAAACGAAGGATGGGGCGTTAGAGGGGAAAAAGTAAAAAGGAAAGATTTTTATCATGAGAAATATGACCTGGAAGAGAAGTGAAACGCAGGAAAAGAAATAGAGAGACAGATAGAGAAAATTAGAAAGAAAAAAGAAAAGAGAGAAAGACATATCATTGGAGGAAAGAAATAGTGAGACTGTTTTGATGGCTGATGAGAAGTCTTTAGGGAGAGAGAAAAAGAAAGAGAAAGAGAAAGGGAGAGAGAGAGAGAGAGAGTACTAGACAGGTAACATAATTTACCTTTCTTACCTTTACGTCATCAGGTATAACAGACAGACAGACTTACAATGTCAAAAGGACGTAACACACACTCAGTATAACTCTGTATGTATTTTCGTATTCCTCAATCTAATCAAAAACATCAAAAGGTCTGCTGCAGTAAATATAATGTTTTTTATATATTTATTTTTTATCATTATTATTAAGATGCTAAATTTTATGTACTTGATACGTGAATATTTAAATACTGTTGATTCATTCTTTGTTACTATTTATAAACATCAATCGTGCTATGAGTGGAGGAGGAGGACGAGGAGGAGACGAGGAGGAAGAGGAAGAGATAATAAAAGGTATATAAAGTAATAAGTAATTCAGGAAGGGAAGAAAAAAAAAGTAGTTGAATTAAGAAAGATGATGAAGAGGAAATATAAGACGAGGATTACATAGGAAGAACAGATAGCAGGAAACTTAGTGATATGTAACAATGATAACTACTGAACTACAGACTATTACTATTAAACTACACGTGGAGGATCAGGATGGAAAAGAGTAAGGCATATCCCCACCCAACCCTCCCTCCTGACCCTCCCTCCTAACCCTCCCTCCTGAAACCTACCAGATGGAAACAATTATAAACTAACACCATGTACCAAATTTACTGGAAAAAAAGAGACATGGAAATTTTATAGTAAACACTGAAATTATAGGAAGATATTACACCAGATTAACACGAGGGCCGCTGCATCTTAGGTCTTGTGGGAATAACTTTAATAATAATAATAATAATAATAATCAGCTGCTGTCGCTACTGTTCTCATCAGAAAGGTGAGGAAAACGACGTTATTTACATATGATTAGATATAATAGTATACAAAAAAAATCTCACACAGAGGAAGGAAGTAAAATTAAGTGTGGAATGAAATAGACAGAGTGTAGCAAATTAAAAACTAAATTACTAGTGAGAGAGAGAGAGAGAGAGAGAGAGAGAGAGAGAGAGAGAGAGAGAGAGAGAGAGAGAGAGAGAGAGAGAGAGAGAGAGAGAAACAGAAAGACACAAGCAGAGGCACAAACATATAGACGGTTCAAGTGAAGAAAACCATGAAATAAATTGAAGAATAATGAAAATAAACCGGTGAAGGGAAAATAGCCTTGGCCTGAACATCCTTCAAAGAGCCTGTACGCCTTATTCTGCCTGTATCCCGTTTTCTATACCCAGAGGAACGCTGCAGCTGGTCTCCTCGATACGTAAATAAGCACGAGACGAGGAGAAGAAGGGAAGGAAGGAGAGGAAAGAAGGAAGGAAGGATGGAGGGAAGGAAAAAGAGTAGGGATGGAGCAAAACAAAGGGAAGGATGGAGGGATGGAAAGAAAGAGAGGAAGGATGGAGGGAAACAAGGGGAGGGAAGGAGGGGAAACAAAAGGTAAATGGAAAACACTAACGCTGGTTCCTCGTGTCTGCTTCCGATTTTGTTTCCTTACTTTTTCTCTTTTTTTCCCCTCTTCCTCCTCCCCTCTTTCCATATTTTCCAGACTTCTTCCGTCCCTCATTTTCGTTGTTGCCTATTTCCCTCTTTTATTCTCTCTCTCTCTCTCTCTCTCTCTCTCTCTCTCTCTCTCTCTCTCTCTCTCTCTCTCTCTCTCTCTCTCTCTCTCTCTCTCTCTCTCTCTCTCTCTCTCTCTCCCTCTCCCTCTCCCTCCTTTTATCATAGCCGCCTTTTTCTCTTCATTTTTGTCTTATTCTTTTTTATGTGTGTGTGTGTGTGTGTGTGTGTGTGTGTGTGTGTGTGTGTGTGTGTGTGTGTGTGTGTGCGTGCGTGCGTGCGTGCGTGTGTGTCGCTATTCCGTGTACTAACATCAATCTGTGTCCTCTTACATGCCCAGTGTGTTATTTTTCCTCTCTCTCTCTCTCTCTCTCTCTCTCTCTCTCTCTCTCTCTCTCTCTCTCTCTCTCTCTCTCTCTCTCTCTCTCTCTCTCTCTCTCTCTCTCTCTCTCTCTCTCTCTCTCTCTCTCTCTCTCTCTCTCTCTCTCTCGTATGTCTTCATCTTTCTTTTCATCCCCCCCTTATCTTGAGGCTCACATGCTATTTCCAGTGCCTTATCCTTTGAACAGAGAGAGAGAGAGAGAGAGAGAGAGAGAGAGAGAGAGAGAGAGAGAGAGAGAGAGAGAGAGAGAGAGAGAGAGAGAGAGAGAGAGAAAGAGAGAGAAGGGGGGAAAGGGGGGGAAGGGGGAAGACGAGACAGGACAGGAGAAGAGAATATTGTTGAAAATAGTATCAGCATATAATGGTTGAGACGCCACTGATGCCACGCTGGTCTAAGGAGGAGAACAGAAGCTTCTCTTGGTCTTGGTAGGAAGGGAGCCTCTCAAGCAGTGATAAATCATGGCCTGACAGCAATATTACACGCCGCTGTCCCTGCCGCCCTCTCATAACTCCCACAGCTGATGGGCGTCGCCGCCTGAGCGCTGAGCAGACTAAGCATGCGAGAGAGAAAGAGAGAGAGAGAGAGAGAGAGAGAGAGAGAGAGAGAGAGAGAGTTTGAATTGTGAGTAAAAAGAACATTTTATAGCAAATGTTTCCTAATTCATTAATATTACCATCGTTATGTTGATTATTGTTACTTCTTGTTCATATTATTATTGTTTTTATTTTCATTATTTTCTTTTATTTTATTACCGTTGTTATTATAGTTGGTGTTACTTAAGGTTATTAGCATGAAGAGTAGTATTATATTATATTAATCCTTTGTTAATATCTGTTTCCAACATTTATATTTCCTTTGATCATAATAAGTGAGAGCACAACGAACGCATTTTTAATTGTTTGTGTATAGTTTTTACATGTTCATTTAATACACTTATTTGTACTTTGTTTTATAAGTCTTGGTGTTGTGTTGATAGTGAAATGTGTGTTTCGTACTCCGCAGAGTTTTATGTGATAATGAAGAATTTAATTTTTTCTTCCAGTTTTTGAGTGTTGGTGTGCTTTTGAGTTAAATTTATAGAATATGTTTGCGTTTGTGTGTGTGATTGTATGATTTTATTCGCTAAACAAATTTTGCATATACTAAATCAGTACTTATTTTTTTACTTTCAGTAATACTTTTATTTCTTATTGCAACTTCAATTTACAAAAAAACACCTTTTTTTTCGTTTATGTTGTGTTGGACTTTTATGTTTTCTTTCCACAACTCTATGTGAAGAATATTGTTATGAAAAATAGTTTTTGTTTGCTGATGTGATCGCCTTATCATGAGTTTGAAGTACTAATGTTTAACGAGACCTCACGTTTTCATAATCATACATTCTCTGTAACTGAAACGTACATCGCTGCTCTCCTGTTACTCCAACTACACCAAACATTACGCAGTCCTCATAGTGTAGAACCCATATTTACCTCACTCCTGTGTGTATACCGTCTAGTAATTCCGTATGCGAACTCCCTCCCTCGATGTACCGGGTGATGTTCTTTGGACTAGCTAACACGCGTTCAACCGGACCTTTCCATCGAGTCTGAAGCTGCTTTCTCTTTGTGTGTTGAAGAATAACAAATACGAGAGGTGAGCAACGGCAGTGGCTTATGAAGGAGAAGCCCCAGTAGGCATCAGAGGGAAAAGGGAGAGACTTAGGCGTAAGACCGGATCTGGGCGAAGCTGGCAAAGGCTGAAGAGAGATCGTGGTGCTAAGGGACTGAGAAAGGGGAGTGGGGCTTGTTGGTAAGTTTTGTAAGACTGTAGTGGAAGCTGAAAAAGAGCTAAGAAAAAGGAAGGTGAGAGCATTGAGGAAAGGCTACTTGAGGCTAAGGAAAGGCAAAGGAGATGATGGTGTGAACAGAAACTACAGTGAACTTTATTACGCTACGTCCTGTGTGACATTACGGTGAGGTATAAGAAAGAGAGAGAGAGAGAGAGAGAGAGAGAGAGAGAGAGAGAGAGAGAGAGAGAGAGAGAGAGAGAGAGAGAGAGAGACACACACACACACACACACACACACACACACACGCTCGCATGGAAACAAGCAAGCACTGACACTGATATACTCCCTTCACACACCTCCAACCCCCTACCCCCCCAACACACCCCAACCCCCTACCCCCCAACACACCCCAACCCCCTACCTCCCCAACACACACACACACACACACACACACACACACACACACACACACACACACACACACACACACACACACACACACACACACACACACACCCTACCTCCTCCAACCTCCCAGTATAATTTTGCAAGTTTTAATAACATGGCAGAGTAGGAGTAATTGCCTTCACCTTGTCAGAAG
>JAPQNM010000011.1:6647370-6664870 GCA_029783475.1 Metacarcinus magister | reverse complement strand
AGGTAAAAATTTAATATTCTCATTTTTTTAAACTTTCCCCAAATTTATTCTCTCTGCCTTCACACTATTTCACTATTCTCAATATTCTGTTTATAATCTATATTCCACCATTCCTTATCTCCCCCTTTCGTCCTTGTATCTCTCCCTCTCCCCCCCTCTCTCCCTTCCTCTCTCTCTCTCTCTCTCTCTTCCTCCTTTACTCCCTTGAACATTTTCTGCTTATCTTCCTTCCTCTTTCATGTTTTCCTCCTCCTTCCTTCAGTCCTTCTTTTCCTCCTTCAGCTTTTTTATTTTTATTTATCCTTCCTTCTTTCTTCTTCCTCATATCAGTCAGTGTCTTGGGCAGAGCTTGCTATCTTCCCTCCATCATTCCGTGTCTCTCTCCACCTCATCCTTCCTTTCATCTTTCTTCTAAGTACTTTTTCTGCTCATTCTACTTTCTTATACTTATTAAGGTACTTATTGTTTCCTTTCCTTGACCTCGTTACTTCCTTTTTATTGTAGAAAATCCTCACAATGGTCTTCGTTACCTTTTTCTCTTCATTTTCTTCTCTCTCTCTCTCTCTCTCTCTCTCTCTCTCTCTCTCTCTCTCTCTCTCTCTCTCTCTCTCTCTCTCTCTCTCTCTCTCTCTCTCTCTCTCTCGTATTGTGTCTATACTTTTTTCTTGCTTTTTAGGCCTAATGCTCCTAGGAAACTAAGGGTAACTTTCTCAATATATCAAAAAAAAAAAAAGTGAGTTGGAGAGAAGTCTTGTTTAATAGGAAATTGTTCAGAGATTCCTCGCTTACTGTATACTTGTTTCATATATAATTGAGTTGTACGCCTTCCATCCAGACCACTAACCTAGCTAACGATGTCCAATTATAGAGCTGAGTATGATAGCTGGGAGGAAACTTATCTATTAATCTATCTATCGACGTACTGATGAAGAAGCTGGGAGGAGAAAGAGAAGGAATATACAAAGAAACAAGGAGGAGGAGGAAGAGGAGGAGGAGGAATATTTTTTATCATCTATTTTCTCAACGTACAGTTCATTCATTAACAATTCATATACATCAGTAACCTAATTTCCTACTGATTTTGTTTCTCTTCTCGTAAGTAAGTGTGTGTGTGTGTGTGTGTGTGTGTGTGTGTGTGTGTGTGTGTGTGTGTGTGTGTGTGTGTGTGTGTGTGTGTGTGTGTGTGTGTGTGTGTGTGTGCGTGGCGTACCTACCTATCTTCCTATTGCCAAACATGGGACAGCAACAATACCTTACCTACCTGTTTGTCTTCCTTGTTAAGTAATCACCTGTGTAGTCTTAAGGTCAGGTACACACAGGTAGTTTGTCTTAGCAGTAAAGTGTAAGTCGTGTTCATTCACTATTTATTCACTGTATTCATTCACTGTATTCACTCGTCTATAATTCACCTGTTAATTATACACTTCATCTGCTACGTCCTTCCCTTGAGCTGACTTTTTACCTTTTTTTATCTTTATTGGACCTCCTTCTCCTCCTCCTCCTCCTCCTCCTCCTCCTCCTCCTCCATGACAACCGGACAACTCACAAGTCTATTTCAAGGACCAGCTTCAATAGGATCTCACATTTCACCACTATCTCCCTTCTTAACATCGTTTTCAATTCTCCTCCTTTTCTTCCTCTTCATCTTCTTCCTCCTCCTCCTCCTCCTCCTCCTCCTCCTCCTCCTCCTCCTCCTCCTCCTCCTCCTCCTCCTCCTCCTCCTCCTCCCTACCCACAATTTTTCCTGGACTCTCTTCCCTCTTTCTCTTTTCTTTTTTCCTCACAAGACGGAGGAATATTCTCGTTTCTCCACCTTGAGTGTGTGTCTTTGATGTGCCCAGAATGCTTTTAAAAGTGTGCGGGAGACAAGTGGTTCGCTGTAATAAGTCTGAGAGCGTCCACCAACACGTTGCAGAGTAGACGGTTGTAAAAAAATGCAAAAAAATAATAATAATAAAAACAAAATAGTAAAGAGACAAGGGTGGGAGAGAGTGTAAAAATGGGATTTCACTAAAGTAAGACAGGTGTGTGTGTGTGTGTGTGTGTGTGTAATCAAGTAATGTAAGAGGACGACAGGTGTTTGCAGTTGACTAATAAATGAGGAATAATGAAGGAAGAGAACAGGAAAACCAGATAAACATGATAAATAAAGAATAGAGAGAAAACAGGTAAAGGTGAGGAGGCTGTGAGTGTCAGACAGGTGAGGGTTAGAGGGGTCAATAGGGGAAGGATAATGAGGTGACCAGGTGAGGCAGGTACTACAGGTGTGTGGAAAGCGGTTACCTGGCGGGGGAAAGTAATGAGAGTGTAGAAGGAAGGTAGACAGGAAACTCCAGGTGTGTAGAGGGAAAGAAAGGGAGGGGAAGCGAGGAAAAGTGTGCAGGGAAAGGAGGAGTAAAGAAGAGGACGGAAGGAGATTATACTGCGGAGATGGAAGGGAAAAATGAAAGAATGGAGGAGGAAGGAAAGACAAAGGTTAGACAAGAGTATAAAGAGGAGAGGAAAGATCAAAGTGTGGGAATCAAAGATGACATAGAGGAAGAAAGACGCGTGAACATGAAAGAGAGAGAGAGAGAGAGAGAGAGAGAGAGAGAGAGAGAGAGAGAGAGAGAGAGAGAGAGAGAGAGAGAGAGAGAGAGAGAGAGAGAGAAGTTCATGAAAAAAAGAAAAAATAGCTGGGAAGAGGTAAATGAACAAGGAAGGAGGACAAAGAAGAGGAAAAAAAAATAGAGATCAGGAAGATAGATATATGAGGTTCTTGGGATTTGCCTCACACCTCACAGCATCCAGACAAAGCTATTTATTCATTTTTTTATACAGTGAATAAAGATCTTTCACGCCATCTCTCCATATTTACCCTTACTTCCCCCTCAGTCCTCTTCCCTCACTCTCTTCTCCCCTCACACTCCTCTCCCCTCACCCTCCTCTCTTCTCTCCCCCCCAGCGTAATCCCTCCTCTCCCCTCTGCCAAGCCTCTCCTTAAATCATTTATCTTCCCTTCCTTTCCCTATCCTTTCCCACTCTCCCTCCCTTATCTCTTATTTTCCACTTTCTCTCCCTTCCTCCCTTTATCCACTTCTCCCGTCATCCACCTTTCTCCACTTTCTGTTTCCTTCCACTCAAGTGTACCTCTTTTTTTCCCTTTCCCCTTTCACAATTCCCCATTCTTTCCAACCTTATCCAACCAATACACCCTTTACCCTCTTTCCTTCCTTCCATATTCTTCCTCCCTTTTCTCCCTCTTTCCCTCAACAGCCTACCTTTCCCGCCCTTACACCTTCCTCCCCCACCTAGGGTCGTTGCAAATCGAAATGCTGCATAACTTACCGTCGACACCTTGTAACGCTATACACGACCCGACTAGAGGAACACAAGGTAAAGGGGGGAGGGTGTTATGCCTGCCTGAATATGTTACAAGCTATGTCTGTCCAAGCTTGACCCTACTGCTTATATATGTTGCACAGGAAGAGGAGGAGGAAGAGGAAGAGGAAGAGGAGCAGGAGCAGGAGGAGGAGAAGGATTAAAGATAAAGGAGTAGATATGCAAGAAGAGGATGAGAGTAGATAAAATGATAAGGATAAAACGAGGAAGAGAAGGAGGAGGAAAGGAAAAGTTGAGGTGGTAGAGTAAAAAGAAGAAGAGGATGATGATGATGAGGAGGAGAAGGAGGAAGGGGAAAAAGGAGGAGTGGGGAAGAAAAAAACACACTTGGAATCACTAATATATCACTCTACAGAAAGTGATTCCCGTGCTGGTCTGCTATCACACTCTTCCTCGTCTCTCCGTGGACAGGTTTACGGAGTTTCAAAATAGGTTTGTTTACATCTGGCGGGCGACGATGGCAGCGGGAGGAGGAGGAGGAGGGGCAGGTGAAGAGCGGAAGAGGAAGAGGAGAAAATGAAGGAAGCACTGTGGAAGGTATAAAGCAAGAGGAAGGTGATGATAAAGATTGTAAATAGAAGGGAAAGAGAGGAAGGAATGGATACCTACTAGGAAAATGGGGAAAAAATTGGGGAATGGGGAAGTAAGTCATGGTAGGTGATGGGGAAGGAAAGGCAGGAGGGAAGGAGAACCATAGAAGGTGATGGGGACAAAAGAAAGGTTGGGGAGGGATGGGTGAGGTTGGGGAAGGGATGGGTGAGGTTGGGGAAGGGATGGGTGAGGTTGGGGAAGGGATGGGGAGGTAGGAAGTATTACAATGTGTCTGTGAGGAAGGTTTAGACGGTGAAGTTCGAGTTTCTGGCGATGTTTAACTTGGCGTAAAATTCCTTGGCGATATATTAACGTTAGACATACATATGCAAGTGGAGGACAAGGGTGGAGGCGCTTGGCCGCTGTCAGCCCGGGAGGTGGAGAGGGATTGTTGGGCTAATATACTGTGTGTGTGAGTCTGTTTTGTTTGGTTTCCTTGCTGTTTTCTGCTGCTTGGTGTTGGTTTAAAGGACAGTGTGTGGTGTGTTAGGTGGTGTGCATAATGTTTTTTTGTTTTTTTTTAATGCTCCGGAATGTTTTGAAATTGTATACTCTTTTTGGGCACAGCTTACAGGTACGGCAGCCGGACCTGTAAGTGCTCGCTTATAGATACGACAGCCGGACCTGTAAGTGCTCGCTTATAGATACGGCACGTGCCTAACTTTTGGGTAATAGAATATAAAAAACTTATATAACCGAACCTAACCGAACCAAACTGTACATAACCTAACTAATCTAACCATAACCAAACGAATGCCGTATCCTCATAGTGCTCGCTTATAGATACGGCACGTGCCTAACTTTTGAGTAAAAAGCTTATATAACCGAACCAAAGCGTACCTAACAACACATAACATAATCAACCTAACATAACTTGAAAGATGCTTTACCAGGTAAATAATAAGGCACAGGCCGTACGAATAGCGGATGACAACGCGGTACGACTGCCGTATCTCTAAGCACTTCGTTTTTTTTTTTTAACCATTGGGGAGTTTGTTTTTGTTTTGTTTTATATTGTTTTGTTTTTTTATATATACGTATAATTATGAATTGCGGTGATATAGATTATATAATTTGTAATAATATTTGTTAAGTAGTTTTCTTGTTTGAGAAGCGACGTGTGACTAAACAATTGTAAACTATCCAATTATCGTGTTTATTTATTTATTAGGGGGGGAAGAGAGAATTATGCATTTTTTTTTATGTTGACGAGCATTAGCTAGTGAGAAGTAGATACAGGTTATTTATATTGGCTTTATTAGGCAAGTAAGGGGGACATAGGATTTAGAAATATATAAATCATTAATTTCCTTCCATATTCTTGTTCATCATGTCCCAGGACTCACATGTATCAATTTTCATTACATTCTGAGGTGTTGAAAATATTCCTGAAATTCACTAGAAATTGAGCAAGTAATACACGGATTCCACTCGAGCTGAGGACCCGCGGCGCTGGAGTAAAGATGCGTTGGTGAGCCGGAGGGTGCGAGGCGCGGGCCCGGCACGGCACGGCACACCTGGGAACAACTATAACTTACCTGACCTGATGAGGGAGAGAGAGAAGGAGGTCAGAGATTGATGTAGAAATGGAGTGTTAGTGACCAATGTTATAGCTAGTGTGTGTGTGTGTGTGCGCGTGTGTGTGTGTGTGTGTGTGTGTGTGTGTGTGTGTGTGTGTGTGTGTGTGTGTGTGTGTGTGTGTGTGTGTGTGTGTGTGTGTCAGTATATAGAATTAGGGAATAAATAAGAAAAAGAAGAAAAAAAAGTTCAATCCATATTTCAGAAAACGTGTCGGAATATTTGGAGGGAAAGTGAGATAAATTTTCAGGTAATTTTTTTGAGTTGAAAAGTGGGTCAGGTTGAGCGGCGATCAATCTCCACTTTGTTTGTTTACTTTGGGGTGGTTTGTCCGTCACATTTTTATTTATTTATCTTATTTTACATGAAAAGCGCCGGTCACTTTGTCATTTTATTCTCCCATTTACCACGCGCATCAGTATTTTAATTGCATTGCCCGTCCTCTCTTTTTCCCTCTCTCTCTATTTTGCTTTATTTTAACTATTGAAGAAGAAAAAAAAGGGATGAAACTCGGGAATTCATCATTAAAATATCGTAATTAATCGTACAAATGTTATTATAAGCTTACATTTTGCTCCTTAAAACCTCACCTCTCCTTTAATGCAAGAGAACTCGTGCGTGTGTGTGTGTGTGTGTGTGTGTGTGTGTGTGTGTGTGTGTGTGTGTGGTATTTTTTCATATTTTGTGCGCAATCATCCTTAAAATGCGCAGTACGTGAAGCTTTTGTTACAACCGGGAAAGAAAGGAGTAATTGTTTAGCGTTCACAAAGGATGATGTAATTCACTTTTTTTCCCTTCCACTAAATGCCTTCAAACCTCCGGAAACCTTTTAATGTCCCTTTGTCTTCCCTCGACACTCAGATTTTTTCCTCCTTTTTTTCATTTATTTATTTATTTTGTGTTCGTCATCATTACTATGTTTTTGTTTTATTTCTGGTGATTATTTGGTTTTGATTTTCACTTATAAGAGCTGGTCCATTTACGAAAAAGAGAGAGAAAGAAAAAAAAAAAGACACACACACACACACACACACACACACACACACACACACACACACACACACACACACACAGCCCTCCTCTTCCTCTTACCAGAATACTGCTTGAAATATTATTAAGAGCACCTCGGCCTTGTGCCCAGACCTTCTCTTGCCCCGAAGTATTGATTCCTTGTTTTAACGAGTCACGTGATCTCGACGCGCAACGGCCCCTCAGCGCTTAACGAAGGCTTAACGATGCCTAATCCTTTCCCGGGGCAGGAAGATGTGCTTGGTTAACGAAGACCTTGTTGAACACAGGCAAGAAATAGTAGCTGGGTGCGCTAAAATTGTGATCTGCTTTTTCTATTTTTTTATTTTTTTATTTATACGTATATTCGAGTGGATAGAATCGTGTTTTTTTTCCTTTATTTTCTGTATTGTTTTTGTGTTGTTTTGTGGTGAATGTATTGTGTTAGCTAGAGTAGTAGCGGGGAATACTATCTCTCTTCTCTTCTCTTCTCTTCTCTCTCTCTCTCTCTCTCTCTCTCTCTCTCTCTCTCTCTCTCTCTCTCTCTCTCTCTCTCTCTCTCTCTCTCTCTCTCTCTCTCTCTCTCTCTCTCTCTCTCTCTCTCTCTCTCTCTCTCTCTCTCTCTCTCTCGCAGGTGTATTCTGTGAAGTAACATTACACTTACACACACTTATTTCTTTACTTTTATACCTGCTGATGTTGTAAAGTTGTTAAGTAGTGTGTTCTTGATGCTGCTGTTGTTGTTGTTGTTGTTGTTGTTGTTGTTGTTATGAGTGATGTGTTGCAGCCTCGTTCTTGTGTTCCTTCAAAAAAAATGGTCAGTGTTCATTGCAGTTTCATTCGTTTTAGTTCCGTTTTTCTACCAAGTGCAAAATGCTGTGTGTGTGTAATTTTGATTCCTAGTGTGTGTGTGTGTGTGTGTGTGTGTGTGTGTGTGTGTGTGTGTGTGTGTGTGTGTGTGTGTGTGTAATTCCATGTAGATTCAGTGTATATATAGCTGTTTTTACTCCTCTCGCGTCCATTTTGTTGATCTCGTAAAATATCTTAAAAATTTGAAGATATATGTGGATTTAAATTATTAATATTTTCTTCTTTTTACCTTCAAACTATTCTCTCGACACAAGATTTTTAAAGTTACGTCAATTAGATTTATCAACGTTGTAGTGAGAGAGAGAGAGAGAGAGAGAGAGAGAGAGAGAGAGAGAGAGAGAGAGAGAGAGAGAGAGAGAGAGAGAGAGAGAGAGAGAGAGAGAGCATGTGTTGGAGTATCGTAAAGTTTCAAAATTTAGCGTGTTTTTTCCCAAGTGGTTAACGTAAATATTCCTTGAGACTTACATTTCCTGCTTTCTGAACCTTACTGAAAATGGAAGGAAGGAAGGAGGAAAAGAGATGAAAGGGAAGAGGAAGGAGAGAGAGAGAGAGAGAGAGAGAGAGAGAGAGAGAGAGAGAGAGAGAGAGAGAGAGAGAGAGAGAGAGAGAGTTAGGGATAATTGTAGAAATCTTAAATGATGAAAATGAAAAAGGGATCCAAAAAAATTAAATAAAATAGAAAAATTAGAAATATAATGTTTTGAGAGGTAAAAAAAGGGGTGGGTGGTGGGAGTTCTTTTTCCTTTCGTATCTTAGGATGTAACATGAATCCTTCCCTTCAAACCTGGACCCCAATAACAAGTGAGAGATCGTGGCTTCCTTGCTCTCGTAAATTAAGGGGTTTTTGAGTGATGATCTTGGTGGTGGTGATGGTGGTTGAGGAAGAGGGGAAGAAGGTGGTGTTGATGGTGGTGATGATGAAGGTGATGATAGTCTTAGCAGTGTTCTTTGTAAGTGTTGTTGTTGTTGTTGTGGTGGTGGTGGTGGTGGTGGTGATGGTGATGGTGGTGGTGGTGGTGGTGGTGGTGATGGTGGTGGTGGTGGTGGTGGTGGTGGTGATGGTGGTGGTGAAGAAAGGTTGTAATTTTCTTCTAACTTCTGTCTTCACTTTCTTTGTATGTCTGTGTTGTTACCTTTACTTCTTTCTCCCTGTCTTCTCTCCTCTTCCTTGTTCTCCCTTTTCTTCCCTCTCTTTCTCTAACCCTTATTATTTATTCTGTTCCTTATTACTTCTCTTTCTACACCAAACATTTCCTATTTGCAATTCGCGTCTCAATATGCATGTTTTAGTACACCGTTCTTCGCTATGTATTTACTCTCTCTCTTTCTCTCTCTTTCTCTTTCTTTTTTATTTTTTCTTTCTTTCTTTCTCCATACTATCTTCCTTACACATTGCGTTCCTCTCACCTGCTTTTCTGTGAGTGCCTTCCACTTTCCTTGAAGTCTTTTCCGTATCACCACACAGCTTTTTTTTTTATCTATTCATGTCTCGCTTATCTCCACGATCTCATTCCAAACATTTCCAACAGCGTATCACTGTATTCTCCTTCTCGTTCTCTTTCTCCTCTTCCTCCTCCTCCTCCTCCTTTTCTTTCTGCTCTTCAGCCTCTTCTTCTTCCTTTTGCAGCGGGCTTAAATATAGTTGCCACTCACACAGCGACTTCCTGTTAACCTTTTCTGGTCTCTATTTCCGATGTGCATTTGTCTTTCAACTATTTTTTAAAGCATTCTTGGCATAGATCGAAGATGGAGCGATGGAAGACATGTTGGTGTTTTCAGTGTCTTGAGAAAGGAAGAGAAGGAGGAAGGAAGAGAGGAAGATGTAACGGGAGAATGGGGGCAGGAAGGAGGAAGGAAGGGAGGGAGGGAGGAGAGTCGTAGCTTGTTGACGTGGAAAGGTATGGAAGGAGAGATGCTGAAGGTGGTCGGGTCCCTTGAGGAAATAAGGAAACTCGAGTTGAGATGCAAGGAGATGAGATGAGATGGAAGGAGTGGGAGTGGCTGACGGGTGACTTGTAGCTTGGGAGGAGTGTGAGGATGGGCTGAAGGATGTGAATTGGTCTGTTGAGGGTCTGCTGTAGGGTTGAGTGGGGGATGGAAGGAGCTTGTTGAACTGAAGGTCTCGAAGTGGGCTGTCAGCGAGTATTGTGCGTTAGGATAAGTTGAATGTTTTTTGAGACTTGACGAGACTGCAGTGGGCTGGAAGATCTTAAATTGTGGGCTGTTTGGGGTTTTCTAGGACCCGGTTGCTAAGGGAAGTGGTGGAGGGAAGGGGTTGGATGTGGTTGGTGTGGTGTTGAATGGAAGGGGAAAGTGGAGGACTAGAAGTGATAGAAGTCAGACCGAAGGAGGATCACGGTGGACTAGGAGAGGGAAGAAGTGCAAATCCTCACCCTGAGCCTTTAAAATTTGGCCTCGAATATAAAAAGAAACTGATTTTATAAAGTTGTGGTTTGCTTACTTTTCAATCCCTCAAACTTTCGTTCCTATTTCACTTCGTTTCACTCTTGGTTTACCTCCTCGTCTCAGCCTCGAATTTCTCCTCGTCTGCTTGATGTGAAGAGAAACGTTGAAGTTAACTTTATTTTTTTCTCCTCGACTCTCTTCGTTCAGATCTGAGGTCATAAAAGTTCAGGGTTGTCATTGCTTGCCAGGAAACATCTTGAAAGTTTTAACACGCTGGTGCATCCTGTTGTTGGTGGTGGTAGTTGTGGTTAGTGTGGTGAAGTGGTGAAGTGGTGAGTGTGGTGGTGGTGGTGTTGAAGACTATACTATACTCGCAGTTCGTGGTAGTAAAGTTGATAATAACACAGCTGAAGTAAAAGAAAAGAAAATGGAGGAAACTTGCTGTAGACGAAGAAGGAAGTTTATTAGATTTTTGTGGGTGTTGAAATGTATTAATTCCTATTAGTATTATACCTTTTGTAGATGCAACGAGGCTTACTTGTTACCTTGCACGTGTGTTCAATTGTAGTGTGGGTGTGTGGGTGTGTGTGTGGGTGTGTGTATCTGTATGTGCGTGTGTATGTGTGTGATGCATCGTATGTGTCTCACTGCTGCTTGGAGCTAACACGAATTCAATTACCGAGTATTTTGTGGAGAAAATTAGACCCGCTGGCATGTGACAGGGTATTATTGGCCCTTGTAATTGCACACGATTGTGAGGGAAGCGCGTCCTTGAAACATGATGTCACGCTGCATGAGCCTGGCTGTGAGAGAGAGAGAGAGAGAGAGAGAGAGAGAGAGAGAGGAGAGATAAACGTAAAAATACAAACTCAACACAAAATAATATAGACACTGACACACACACACACACATACACACACATTATTTGTTACAATTGTTCGTTATTTGTCCATTAAAAAAAAGTGTGAACAATGCTATGTGATACGTAAAGGAGGAATGGAAGGTCGAGTAGGATGAAAAAAAGAAAAAAAAACTAGCAACTAATAATAGAAAAAAAATGCAATATACAACGTGTAATCTTTCCTCGTAACGTTATATTGCACTCATTAATTTGGTGCCAGAAAGAACGGAGTTTGCATCGCTAAAATTGTCAACCGGATTTGCCTTTTTTTTCAATTTTAGCGCAATAATGAACGCTCGATATTAATTAAAACAATGGGTCACATATATCTACCGTGTCATGCGTATAATTATTTACCTGTACGCCGTCTGTAAATGGAGGAATACCTGAGCTAACTACGCCAGGTAAGCTAGTAAAAAAAAAAATAGAAAGATAAATGATAACGGAGATAGAGAGAGTAAACAACAATCAAAGCTGGGGAATAGGAAACATTTATCGGCGTCAAGCAAGGCTAACACTTTGTCCCTTTTTATTTGACTCTTCATAAATTGCTTCCCTTGTCACCTCGTTGTCCCCTGTTTGGCGTTGTAATTACTCATACTTCCACCGTACTCACATTCATTTATTTCATGTGTATTCATTCTACTTTCACACTTGTATAAACTAAGTCTCGCAGGAGTGGTGTGAGGGGAGTGGAGTGGTAGGGATGAGAGGATACTGAGTGAGGAGTTAGTGTGAGTTGAAATGTGGTAGAAATGTGAGATTAATGTTTGTTTGTGTGGAGGAGAGATGAGAGTGTGGTGAGAGTGTAGAGTGTGTGATTGGTGAGTGGGTGGAGTGGGTGGTGAGAGGGAGAGAGAGAGGGAGAGGGAGGGAGGGACGGGGAGGGGTATCGATACTTACTTCAATCTTTTCTCTCCACTTTTACTTGGTTGGAATTGTTTGTTTTGATTCGTTGTTGGAAATTTCATAAACAAAGAAGTGGAGATAACGTAAGTGATTATTATTATTATTATTATTATTATTATTATTATTCATCTTTATATTCATCATCTTCGTTCTCGTTGATGTCTTTGTCTTTCCTCCTCCTTCTCCTCCTCCTCCTCCTCCTCCTCCTCCTCCTCCTCCTGTCATTTTTTGATAAGACATAATATATAAAGTAAAAGATGAAAGAGTTATGAAATTGAGACTAAAAGACGAAAGTTGACGAAGGAAGGAAGAACTAAAAAGAGATAAAAGAAAAAAGAGAAATCCTATAAATCTTTAATAATAGTAAGAAAAAAAAAAAGAAAAAGGACAACATCAAAGCAAATATTCAAGTATTATGAAGGAAAAAAAAACCCCAATTGTGATTAAGGTCAGTTTATGAAATAGTGAAGGGGAAAAAAAAGGGGAAAAGCATAGTGAAGAGTTTATAGTTTTAACAATGTGTGTAGGTTAGTCGTAGTTTTCCTCTCCCCTCTTTGGCGGCCCCTGTTGTATCTGTTGCATAATAAATAAAGTACATAAAGGAAGGGTTCAATAAATGACTACGGGAACCACTACCACAACACTTGCAGCGAGTGTCTCTTGTATACGACTCATTCATAATACAAACGAATGCGTGCTGGGAACAACTGCCTTTATTAATGTTCAAATGACTCTCTCTCTCTCTCTCTCTCTCTCTCTCTCTCTCTCTCTCTCTCTCTCTCTCTCTCTCTCGCTCTCGCTCTCGCTCTCTCTCTCTCGCTCTCTCTCTCTCTTTCTGTGTAGACCGCCACAACAAAGGACTAAGAAACAAAGAATCAGTTCGCTCAAAGACTGTCTGGTGTCAAGTATTCCACGTAAACCATTAGTAATTTTTAGTGGAAATCCCCCTTTTGCTGCTTTCTGTTGACTGATCTCCTGTCTTCCTCCTCCTCCTCTTCCTCCTCTTCCTCCTCCTCCTCTTCCTCCTCCTCCTCCTCTCTGTCATCTATTCTTCCTTTCTTCGCCCTCTTCTTCTCTTTTTATCTTCACGCTTGATTATCTCTGCTCCCTTACAGCATCCATTTGTCACACACACACACACACACACACACACACACACACACACACACACACACACACACACACACATTGTCGTACTCCATCCACGTACACGCTCATGCACTTTTATGCTAACGCTCCAACTCTCTCTCTCTCTCTCTCTCTCTCTCTCTCTCTCTCTCTCTCTCTCTCTCTCTCTCTCTCTCTCTCTCTCTCTCTCTCTCTCGCTCTCTCTCGCTCTCGCTCTCGCTCTCGCTCTCGTTTCTTCGCATATCCTTTCCTTTTCTCTTTCTCTTCCCCCTTTAATGACTTTTTTCCTTCCACCTCCACGCTGCTTACATGAACAATCACTTTTAATCAAGAGTGAGAGAGAGAGAGAGAGAGAGAGAGAGAGAGAGAGAGAGAGAGAGAGAGAGAGAGAGAGAGAGAGAGAGAGAGAGAGATAATCCTGTAATATATAAACCATTGAATTGTCTCTATATAATTAATCACATTGAATATCATTTGCGAAACACACCTGTCGGGCATGACGTAACGATTGAGACAGGTGTGAGAGAGAGAGAGAGAGAGAGAGAGAGAGAGAGAGAGAGAGAGAGAGAGAGAGAGAGAGAGAGAGAGAGAGAGAGAGTGAGTGAGTAACAGAGAGAACAGTCAGGTGAAACAGGTAACACTTGAATTGATAATGACAGGTAGAAGAGAGCATTGCCCAAACTACACGTGGACGGTATTTTGGGCAACTGTTGAATTGCTGAACGTGACAAGTTTTACAAATGACGAGCGAGAGTCTCAGTCAATCAGTCAGTCAGTCAATCAGTCAGTTAGTCAGTCAGTCTGTCAGTCTGTCAATCACTTAGCTTGACTCACAGATAAATTGGTGGAAAGCTATATACAAAATTCTAATCCTGGTTTTTGAAGTTTCATGAAATTCATAAAAAATGTATGAACAGAGAGAGGAGAGAAATAGATAGATAGATAGATAGAGAGATGGATAGATAGAGAGAGAAAGAAAGAGAGGTAAACAAACAGCAAAGAAGCTTGAAGAGAAGTTAATTAGTCTGTCAGTTATTATGTCAGTCAGTCAGTCAGTCAGTCAGTCAGTCAGTCAGTCAGTCAGTCAGTCAGTCAGTCAGTCAGTCAGTCAGTCAGTCAGTCAGTCAGTCAGTCAGTCAGTCAGTCAGTCAGTCAGTCAGTCAGTCAGTCAGTCAGTCAGTCAGTCAGTCAGTCAGTCAGTCAGTCAGTCAGTCAGTCAGTCAGTCAGTCAGTCAGTCAGTCAGTCAGTCAGTCAGTCAGTCTTAAGAAATCGCTAATCACTCATGAAAAAAAGTGAAACAAAAAAAAATACGAAAACAATTATACAACACTTGTATATTAATCACCAAAAGGAAATTATGTAAAAATAAAAAAATTGTATTGAAACTTAGAAAACAATAGAAGGGAAAACCAAGGAGAGAACACACAAGGAAACCAGGAAACGTCATCTTCACCGTACAGGAAATAGACACGTTTGATACAGAGATACAGGAAACCAACACACAGATACACACACACACACACACACACACACACACACACACACACACAGGATAACATGACAAGCAAAGGATAACTTGACACGTAAGACAAGTAAGAAGAGAAACTCAGATACACACAAACTCTGGCAAGACGGAAGGACAAGCAAATGGAAGAAGAAAAATGTCACTTCCATCATTTATATTTTAAGAAGGAAATATAAAAGATAGAAAGAAGAGTGGAAAGAAAGTCAAACCTCTTTATCTGTTTTATTGATGAGGTGCAGCGAGAGACAGACAGAAATAGATAGACATTCTACACATTCTTTTTATATTACTTTTTATCGACTGAACTGAGACACAAACCTCAAACACAAAACACAGGAAGGCAATACAGAGAAACAGGTAAAGAGATAACATAAACATACCTAGTTATTATTTCTTACATATAATAAAAAAACAAGATCAGGAAATACACATGAAAGAATATATAAATGTATTGTATAAAAGTTGTATGAAAAAGAATATTTATAGAAAGAAAGACTGAGAGAAGGAAAGACAAAGATGAGCTTAACAAACACTCCTCTACCACCTCCTCCTCCTCCTCCTCCTCCTCCTCCTCCTCCTCCTCCTCCTCCTCCTCCTCCTCCTCCTTCTCCTTCGTCTATTATCGAGCCTAAAGCTAAGTTGGCCAGGCCGAGAATATTGCTTTGGTAATGTTGAATCCTGGCCACGCGTCACGGTTCCAAGGTGACGTTCCAGGATTTGCACCATCTGGGAATGGGAATCGCGGCTGGGAATGAAGTCAGCCGCCGCCTCGAAGATCAGGGCGGGAAATCCTTATGGTGTGGCACTGCGAGGCACCAGCTGAGTTTGGCACTGATAGATAGACTGGCCAGATAGACGACAGGTTTTAGAATATTGAATTATAAGAGAGAAGGTAAAGTCATGAATTTTGCTTGGTGATTGATAAAATGGATTGATAAAAGAGGTTTAGAAAAATATTTATTAAATGAAGTTTGCACGTTTTGTATCTTTTTTGATGATAGATAAACACGAACGAATATTCCTTAATGATACCTGGCGCAGAGGAACATTTTAGATTGACAGGTAAATAAAATAGACATAGAATAGTGAGGAATAAAAGAAAATGAAAAATAAAACAAAAAGTGGACTATAAAAATAAAGGAGAATGAAAATAAACAGTAAAAGAGACAATGGCTGAAATAAAAGATTAATAAAACGAAAGAAAGAAAGTTTGAGATAATTGTATAGGACAGTAAGTTAAATAAGTGTTACTATGAATATGAAAATGAGGGAAGAAAGGAAGGGGAGACGCAGTAATTGACTATCAAATGTTCAATTAGTAAACAGTGGATGTAAAAATAATGTCAGCTATTTACACCAGGCGAGAAACTTTACCAATAACTGTGTTCTATTAATAACGATGCACACCTTGCCTTCTCACCTGTATGTTCTTGTTTTTTTATAAGGTAGAGGTGAAGGTTGGGTGTAGGAAGGTGTGATGAGGTGTCAGGTGTAACGGGTAGGATTCAGTTTGTTTTTTATAGTGTTTTAATGAATGCAGGAATAAATGTGTGTATTGTGTGTGCGTCTGTCTGTCTGTGTGTACATGTAAGCAGCTTGGGTTTTTTTACTTGTTGTATAGTAAGTGTGTGTGTGTGTGTGTGTGTGTGTGTGTGTGTGTGTGTGTGTGTGTGTGTGTGTGTGTGTGTGTGTAGGTGTGGGTGTGTGTGTGTTGAGTTTAAAACAGTCATCAAGCAGTGTCAGAAATTCGGAGACATGATTACACATAGACATTATTAGTTACATTAATTAATAAACAGCTGCATTGACGACCCACCCATGTAGCAGCAGCAGCAGCAGCAGCAGCAGCAGCAGCAACAACAGTAGGTACCCGCCGGCCGTTTATCCTCCATTAAGTTAAGTAGATTGTTTTTTGTTGATCACGGGAAATTGCTAATGTTTGGTTTTCCTGTTTGCGTTGATGGGTTGTGGAAATATGATTTACATAGTTGTTGTTAAAAGCAATATTAAAATGTTTGCCGCTAAATTTTTTTTCGGAATGGAAGTGTATTTTGAACAACAGTAATACAGCTTCAATTAGAGTTAATGAGACTCAGGTGAGAATACAGTACACATGCAGGTGTATTTTTATGTTGCGTCGCCAGGTGTATTTAGAAACATGATTATTGATATCTGTATTAGTAATAGTGGTAGTAGTAATAGCAGCAGCAGCAGTAGTAGTAGTAGTAGTAGTAACAGTAATAGTAGTGGTATTATCTATCATTATCATCTTCATTAGTGGTACAAAAAGTGTTATACGACATATATATATTTAAGTAATTTCACACTCTTGCTCAGAATAAGTGTGAGGATGGGACACGAACGGGCGACCTCACTATCAAGACAACCACTCAGCCACGTGCTTCATTGCTTCCTCGTCCTCGTCCTTGAATTGCTTATCATTACGTTATCAAGAAAGTAGTTTGTGTGATATATTTGGTGATGACAGTTAAGAATTATTTACTTCTTGCGAGAGAGAGAGAGAGAGAGAGAGAGAGAGAGAGAGAGAGAGAGAGAGAGAGAGAGAGAGAGAGAGAGAGAGAGAGAGAGAGAGATATCCCAAGAATTTGATGGAGAGAACAATACTTTAGGTGATTTATCAAAAGCAGGAAACGGGCGGTCTATCATATCTGAAATCGATAAGAGAGATCGTGCCTCGGGTGGGCGGCCGGGGTACACTGGTAAATTTATGTTCAGTAGGACGCAGGAACGACGGGGCGTGCACACGGAAGATACACACACACACACACACACACACACACACACACACACACACACACACACACACACATACACACATAAACTTTAAAAAATACAAAACAAAGTAAGTTCACCAAAGCGTAATGAAACCAAGCCAGGGGACAGCATACATAAAACATGTTCTTTTCTCTTCCTTGAACATAACAAACGTCTAATTTCACCCACTGGCTCCCTTGCTCAAGATACCAGTCGTGTGTGTGTGTGTGTGTGTGTGTGTGTCTGTCTGTGTCTGTCTGTCTACTTGTTTACTTAAGGTGTTTGTCCGTCCCTTCCCTCGCCACTCGGTTATTTAGGAGGTAAACATCAATCGCCTGACCTTCTGTAAACATCCCATTGTTGACGTCAAGTATACACTCTTGTCCTGATGTCAGCTGATCATTCTTTTCCATCATTACATTCTTAC
>JAPQNM010000011.1:6637370-6642370 GCA_029783475.1 Metacarcinus magister | reverse complement strand
AGTAAAGAAAATTCATGATATCATAACAGAGTATTTTATGCAAAGAATATCAATACTCACTTCAAAATAAAAATAAAAATATAAATAAATACATTTCGGTTTAGTTTAGGCATCGAAAGGTGTAAGTTTGGTCGTGTTTGAGAGTTGTGTAAGTGACAGCGACAGTCAGTCCAACAGCAACACTTCACCTTCACACTACCAGGAACTGTGTGTCCTCTTAGCGAGTCGAGTTACAAAGGAAAGTTAGTGTGAGGATTTGAGCGAGTATGAGAGTGAGAGAGAAAGAGAGTTAGAGAGAGAGAAGAGAGAGATGGTTGCTGATACAGTTGACGAACATGAAAATGAAATAGCGAATAAGGAAACAGTAGAGGTGAAGGAAATAAAAGGAAAATCAAGAACAGGAACTAGAGGAGGGGAGGAAAAGGAAAATAAATGAAATGATGAGAATTAGGACAATGAGTAGGAGGAGGAAACAGTTGTATCGATATATGGAGGCTGGAGGTTTAAGTAGGACTCAGCTTAGTCCAAGGGATAGGGAGGCTCAGGGCAGGCGTGGGAATGCTCGCCAGGTACGTTAGTGGAACTGTTCAAGGAAATAGCGGCCAGTAATTGGTTCTAGGTACAGGAAGGTGAGACGAAGGATGAACCCACACCGCTTCCTGCCGGGTGCTGAGGCAGAGGAGGAAGGAAAGGGAGGAGACAGAGAGGGAAGAGGAGGAATAGGAAGAGGAAGACAAGTAAATTTCACATAAAGGGAAGAGTGTTTGTTGTATTGACTTGAAAGAGAGAAAGAGAGAGAGAGAGAAGTATTTAGAACGAGTGTAGTAAAGACAAACAATTGATAGCCTGCCTCGTAAGTGTCTTCCTCCTTCTTCTCTGTGTACAAACATTACAGTGTTCGCTAGATGTCACTCTCAAGTTGACGTGGTTGTGTTGCAAGTGCAGCTCAATATTCCTGAAGTGAGGCTGTAAGAGTCCTTCCCTCCTCCTCCTTCCTCTCCTCTTCCTCTCCTCTCCTCTTCCTCTCCTCTTACGTATGGCTTTAAACTCTTCCAAGACGAGACGAGTATCAGGTTACCTCGACAACAAAATTCACCTTCGACTTGAGGAATTTCTCGTTTCTTCTGGAGTTTATTTTTTTTTGTGGAGTGATGCCAAGTAGGATTTCTTTCCCTTATTTGTTTTTCCTTCCTCGAACTCGTCTCCTTCCGTGTGAGGAGAATAAACCTCGATGTTCTCAACCCTTCAGTGTCTCCTCGTGGCCTGGTGTGAGGTTATCTGAAGAAGTACTTGTTGAGGGGAGGTGGTTGTGAGGTGTACTGTGTGTTCGGGGTTCATGGGAGACCTAGTGATGGCAAGATAGAAAGATAAATAGATAAATATAAAGATAGATAGATAGTAGAAAGATAGATACAAACAGGAAAAATATATCAGTTGGGTGTGAGGAAAACTTATCTGAATTTTATTTGTGGCTACAGATAATCCTCTAAGTCTGTGAGAGAGAGAGAGAGAGAGAGAGAGAGAGAGAGAGAGAGAGAGAGAGAGAGAGAGAGAGAGAGAGAGAAAGAGAGAGAAAGAGAGACAGACAGACAGACAGATAGACAAGACCTTAAGAATGGGATGGAGGAGAAATCTAGGAAACCACAGTAAAAACATAAATAAATAAATAAATAAAAGAAACAAGACGGAACTGACCAAATAAAAAGTGAAGAAAAAAAAAGAGTCGTGGTCAAAGAAACGACAAGACAGCGAGGACAGTTTGTTGGAGCGGAAAACTCGACCGCGGAACTCCTTCAAAATCAGTGCCGTTGTGTCTGATGGGGAAAACACACACACACACACACACACACACATACACACACTTTCCAGACTGTCCGTGTCCCCTTCTCAACTCACCTCTGATCTTCTACCCTTAACCCCCCCTCTCCCCCCCCCCCTCCTGACACATCACACCCCCAAAAATAGACCAAAACTAGAACTGGGTTAATAAATAGATAATTCGTATATCTATAATTTCTTGTTTTCTTCTCTAATTTCATAAAAAAGAACAAATAAAGAGAGAATTCTTATTGTTTAGTTTATTTTCTTTCTTTCTCTTCAGTAAATGAATATCGAGAGTTGGCTTCAAGGGAATTCTTGAGATATTGATATTGATTCGTTTCCCAAGTAAAGTAATTTCAGTATCGGTGGAAAGATTTTGGGTTTAGGGAAGTATAGGCCTAAAGATTGTGTTTGTTTAGTAGTGTGGCTTATGTAGTGTGTGTTTGGGTGTGGTAGTGTAGTGTAGTGTGTGGTTGTGGTGGTGGTGGTGGTAGTGTGGTTGAGTGTGGTTGGTGGTGATGAGTCTGGTTGTAGGTTATAGAGTGTGGCAGTGTGGTGTGTGTGTGTGTGTGTGTGTGTGTGTGTGTGTGTGTGTGTGTGTGTGTGTGTGTGTGTGTGTGTGTGGGTGTGGTTACTGGCGTGACTCAGGGAAATATACTAGTGTGGTCACATGGCTTATATATGGATTATGGACGATGATGATAATTATATATATAAAAACTTCTAAAATTGCTTTGAATCACCAAAAATTGCCTCAAATACGTGGAAATAATGAATCGTTTTTGTATAATAACAGACAAAAAAAAATTAAAAAATAAATAAATAAATAAAAGAGTTCAATTCGTTTCATGAAATTTACCTTCACTCAAATCGGATGTTTGCAATATTTATTTTTAAAGGAAAGTAGTGAAGAGCAAAAAAAAATAATATTACGCGTTTGTCTGAAAAAAATATAACTTTTTTTTTTTTTACATAGTGTACAAGGAGAGGAGGAGTGAGGGATTCTGGATGCTGAGGGGGTTGGGGGGGAGGGGTGATGTGTAGAGAGATTAAAATAGGAGAGAGGAAGAGGGGAGGAGGAGGAGGGCGGGGAGATAGAATCAGAGGGAATCCTTTCTGTCGTTGAAAGATTATTAGGACGCGTGTGAATGATCGTTTGAGCGGCACGTGCAAGGAAAAACAAAAGTGTAAAGTTAAAAGAAATATGAAAAAAAATGAAAAAGAAATAAATGGTGTAATTTTCAGAGATTTGAAATTGCTGGGGAAAAAAACGATGCCTGAGAGAGAGAGAGAGAGAGAGAGAGAGAGAGAGAGAGAGAGAGAGAGAGAGAGAGAGAGAGAGAGAGAGAGAGAGAGAGTGAGAGTTCACTTCATATTAGTTTTATTAATATTTTCCACGGCAAAAAAAATAATAAAATGACGTCAAAACAAAGTGCAAGGCTGGGATTGCATTCATTCATTCGCTTACGCCCTTCCCAAGCAAAAATATTAAATAAACAAAGTTGAAGCTGTTAGTTTGACAAGAATGAGGGAGCAAGGGATGAGGGCGTGGCATGAAACAGGGATAGGACAGGCAGAGAGGGATGATAGGAGGGATAGGATAAAGGATGAAACGATGTATAGATAAGATAGATAGCCAGTAAGGGAGGATGGACACAAGGTGGAATAGGATGGGAGGGATAGAGGAAGGGAAGATGATTTAGTTTGTGGAGAAGGGAGGAGAGAAGGGAGGAGGGGAAGGGAGGTGATAATGATGAATACACACACACACACACACACACACACACACACACACACACACACACACACACACACAGACCTCCATACCCATACATGCAAAGGAAGTCGTGATGGCAATTCAAATTTCTTCCCATGTAAAATAAGAGATAAAAGAAGAAATTATAGATAGAAAATAATAGAACATCACCATATATAAAATCACTGGATATGCACTATAGATAGATTAGGAAAATGAAAGATTCGTATTTACACATCAAATATTCCGGAATGATTAAAAAAAAATAGCTGACCTGATTTTTTTTTCCTGAATAACTATGCCTCTGCCAAATTCCGAATTCAGATTTTGAAACGCCCACTCTCACACCCCTCCCCCCCCCCAACCCGGACACCTAACCCACCCTCCATTTTTTTTTTCTTTTTTGTTTACGAAGCGATTTTTCTTTCTTTTCTTTCTCTCTTTCCTTACGAAGTTCGGTAAAGAAGGAAAGAAAAAATCAGTAGTTATCAGAAGTTAGCATCAAAACGCTTACTTTCAGACACATCTTTTATCGAATGCAGAATGTCCAACGCCTTGAGTCGACGAGGGCAGGAAAAAATATTATCACGTTGTTGTTTTTTTTATATATATACTTTTTCATTTTTTACTTGGAGGATTGACGTGCTAAATTTTTTTCTTTTTTACAGGACGTGGTGGTGGTGGTGGTGGTGGTGGTGATGGTGATGGTGGTGATGGTGGTGATAGTGAAGGTGATGGTGATGGTGATGATGATGAAGACAAAGATGTACAACCAAAGAGTAAGTAGAATTTTTAACGTTTTTCAAGGTAGTGAAGAGCTTAGAATAATCTGTATATTGAGGTGAAATTGGTGTTTTTTTCCTACATATATATTGTACCTTGTTGTGTTGACGTTACAGATTCAAGCGAAGGTAAAACACACACACACACACACACACACACACACACACACACACACACACACACACACACACACACACACACACACACACACACACACACACACCATGTAACCCTCACGCCCCTTTATGCAGAATGATCCTAATATTCACTTTAAAACGACTGTCGCCTTTTTCGTCAGCAGTCCGGAAAGAAAAATGTATTACTCTCTCTCTCTCTCTCTCTCTCTCTCTCTCTCTCTCTCTCTCTCTCTCTCTCTCTCTCTCTCTCTCTCTCTCTCTCTCTCTCTCTCTCTCTCTCTCTCTCTCTCTCTCTCTCTCTTTTCAGTACTATAATGAGGAAGGGAAACACAGTCAAAGGAAAAAGTTGAGTTTCTAGTTAGGTAGAATTTGATGTTTTGATAAAAAAAAAGAACCAAAGAGAGAGAGAAAAAATGTGTGTGTGTGTGTGAGAGAGAGAGAGAGAGAGAGAGAGAGAGAGAGAGAGAGAGAGAGAGAGAGAGAGAGAGAGAGAGAGAGAGAGA
>JAPQNM010000011.1:6614870-6632370 GCA_029783475.1 Metacarcinus magister | reverse complement strand
GCTGTTGTGTGTATGTGTACGTGTATGTGTACGTGTATGTGCGTCCTTATGTATATGAGTCTTTCATGTACGTTTAGTGTTTTTTCCCCTGTACGTGGTGTTTTACGTGTGTGTGTATGTGATATCCTGGGTACGTGTGTATCAATTACGTGGGTGTTGCGTGCAGGTGTATGGTGTTGAGTGTGGGCGTGCAGGTGTGTGGTGTTGAGTGTGGGCGTGCAGGTGTGTGGTGTTGAGTTTGGGCGTGCAGGTGTGTGGTGTTGAGTGTGGGCGTGCAGGTGTGTGGTGTTGAGTGTGGGCGTGCAGGTGTGTGGTGTTGAGTATGGGCGTGCAGGTGTGTGTGCTCCTTGACAGTCCCCTCACGCGTCGCTCCACAAAGTTTCCTCCGGAGTGGCGATAGTTAAATGGATTTAAAACACGTCTTGACTGCCACCGGAATAGACTCTCTTGTCCTCTCACATACACGCCGTCTTATTTTACCTCCGTCTCTCCTCCATCTTTCCTCCTCCTACATTTTTTTTTTGTCTCCTGTCATCCCCAGTTTTCCTCCTCCTCCTACTCCGTTTTCTCCTCCTCCTCCTCCTCCTCCTCCTCCTCCTCCTCCTCCCCCTTTCATTTTTCCTTCCTTTAGTCCACAAGTTTTTTTTTACTCTATCTCATTTTTATTATTTTTCTTCCTTTACTCGTCGTCCCTTTTTTCTCTTTCTTTTTCTTTATTTTTTACTGTATTTTCTCTGTATTTTTCTTTTACTATTCAAATGTAATCGTGTAATTTGTACTTAATTTTTTTTTTTTACATTTCATTACATATTTTTTTTGTTTTCCTCTGTGTCCTATTTTGTGTTTGTGTATTTTATTTATTTCGTTTTTTCTCTTTTTGTTAATCAATTTTATTTATGTTTCGTATTTTCCTTAACTTTTTATTATTTCTATATATTTTTTTCTTTCATTTCATTCATGCTTTCATCCTTCCACTGCTTCTCTTCATAATATTTCACTAACTTTTCGGCTTAATTCATTTTTTTGACTTTATTTTTTTAGCGTCCTCAAAGACACATTTTTGGCGCCTAAATATCTTTTTGTTATATCATACTTTTATAAATATTTTTCACATATAAATAATTCCAGTGTCTTTTTTTCCTCTTTTTTTCCATTTTTTCAACATTTGCCTTGCCTTTCATCCCTCGTCATGCTTTCAATGTTACTGAATTCACTTCATGAACTCCTAGACTGTAATATTCTTCTATTATTAATTCAAGTTTTTTTTTTCAACCGTTCTGTAAAATCTATGACTATTGTGATAATTGGTCTAGTTAAAATTGCTTGACTGAAAATTCTTTATTTTGTTGAAATTGTAAATGGTTTATGTCTTTATATAATAGATAGATAGATAGAAAGATAGATAGAAACAGAGAAAGAGAGAGAGAGAGAGAGAGAGAGAGAGAGAGAGAGAGAGAGAGAGAGAGAGAGAGAGAGAGAGAGTAATATATATATATTGCACACATCCCCAACACATGGAGGAAATGTCTTTACGTTTGAGGAATAGATATATACCTTCTTCCCTTCTCCTTACCTCCTTTACTCCCTCCGTTTCTCTCCCCTGTGTCTATTTCCCTCCATTCCTTCTCTCCCACACTCTCCTCTTCTACCTTTCGTCTTTCCGTCCTACCCCACCACACTCCTCCTTTGCCTCCCTCCCTCCCTCTCCCCCTCTTCCTCATTCTTTCCCTCCCTTCCTCCTTCCATTTCCTCCTTTCACATACGCCATATATATTTTCCTTCCTTTTATTTTGGAGTCTCTTTAATTCCTTACGGCTACTTTTTTTTCCCCTTTCTTTCTTTCCCCGTTTTTTCCCTCCTTTCAGCACCGGTTCTATTTCCTACAAAAGATTTTTATGAAGAATTATTTAAGTTCGTGACCTTTTAAGTTTCTTCTCATTTTGCGCAAAGGGGGCGTCTCGAGGGGGGCGAAGGGGGGGGGGCAGGATAGGGGGGCCAAGGGGGGGCAGAAAATATGTAAGTGGAAGGGCGTTTTTTACTTTTTTGTTTTATTTCTACGCTCAAGATGGAAGAGAATTGCATCAGAAAGAAAAATAAAAGAAGGTTGAAATGGGGAATTAAGTCTTTTCGTCCTTTCTTGAGAGAGAGAGAGAGAGAGAGAGAGACGCTCCCTGTCACCATATGATTAATATTCCTCATTACTAACTTTACCAATGAGTTCTGACAAACCTTAATTACCTTATTCCATCCATCTTTGTTTTCTTTCTCTCCATCCTTCATTCACAATCTTCCTCCTTCCCTCCCTCCCTTCCTCCATCGCCCCCATTCTCCTTATCTCCCTCCTTCCCTATCTACCAACCATCTCTCTCTCTCTCTCTCTCTCTCTCTCTCTCTCTCTCTCTCTCTCTCTCTCTCTCTCTCTCTCTCTCTCTCTCTCTCTCTCTCTCTCTCTCTCTCTCTCTCTCTCTCTAAACTAACTTAATTTTATTCTTTATTACATCCATTTGGAATCTTTTTATTAACAAAACTTGTTTAAGTCATTTTTCTCTATTATTTTCTTTCTTAGTTTTCGTATTTTAATTTTAATGCCTCCCTTTTTTCCTCCTCCTCCTCCTCCTCCTCCTCCTCCTCCTCCTCCTCCTCCTCCTCCTCCTTCTCTTCCTTCTTCCACTGTCCTCACCAGCATATTACTTCAACTTTCGGCTTATGTCCTGCGCGATCACAAGACTGTGGGCTTGCGCTAATATACGAGGGGAAATTTTCTTAATAATCCCCCTGACTCATCGAAGGATAGGCGGCCCATCCTGAGATAGCGCAGAGAGGCTTTGGCGCGATGCTGTGTACCCAGATTCTGTATCACGAAAGTTTGGAGCAATGGGAGGCAGTGAGGCAAGAAGGGATGTGATGAGGGAGATAGATTGATAGATATATGGATGGATACCTTGTCTGCGCATGCGTGAGAAACTGAAAAAGAAAAATTCATAACGTGCTTCAGACAAGGAATAAAGAAGAAAAAAAAACTTCCCGTGCATCAATCCAGCTTGGGGTGTTTTTTTTTTTTTCTACCTCAACCTTTTATTTCATTTCTCACTGTGTGCATATCTTTTAATCCTTTCCAATATTTCTTTGCACTTTCTCCGCCCCCCAATCTTTCCCTGTCTCGCACTCTCCTCACGCCCCACGCCAGCTGGAGAGGCGGCTAGTGAGCAAAAGCATTTTCTCAGAACACTTATAAATAGGAGGTTCATGGGGGTAATTTATCGATGTCAGAGCGAGCAGCGGGGAAAGGCAACGGGCCACTGGAGTCACGCCTTAAATGTGTAGCTCAGGAACCATATCAAAGTGAAATGTGGTGTCTAGAAAACGTAGAATTCGTGACTGGAATACTGCTAAGGATTAAAAGCTGCTATAGTCTCCATCCTCCTCCTCCTCCTCCTCCTCCTCCTCCTCCTCCTCCTCCTCCTCCTCCTCCTCCTCCTCCTCCTCCTCCTCCTCCTCCTCCTCCTCCTCCTCCTCCTCCTCCTCCTCCTCCTCCTCCTCCTCCTCCTATTCCTCTTCCTTCCCGTCCTCTTTGGTTTTCTTTTTTGGGTGTTAGGTCTCCCATAGGTTGGTTAAGACGTGTTGCTGGTGAGTGGGTTTCCTTGTTCCTTTTTACAATTATGGTTTTTTTGGGTTTATCGGTGAGAGACTTTATTTTGACTTTATATTTTTCGTTGCATCATCGACAGGATTTTTTTATTTTTTGATGTTGGGTTTTAGATCTTTTTTATTTATTGTTTTTGATATGTTTCTTGTTTTTTTGTTTTTTTTAATATACGGCTTTTTTATGTGTTTTTTATTATTTTTTTTTTCAGACTAATTCTTAACCCATTGACCGTGATAATGAAAAAAGTTTCTTGTATCGCCTGTGATCTAATAATTTATGATTTTTCAATCTATACATTGAATAATATGCTTAGGATAGTAAATTTCTCCTGGTTTATCCGATTTGAACAGTAGCATCAACACATCGTTTAGTCTTAAGTTACATAAGTTATACAGCATTGAAGTTGAATACAAAACGATTTTAAAGCCATGATACGAGGCAAGCGCGTTGCCAGACGTATGATACACCACCCACCTCACCATTTATATATATATATATATATATATATATATATATATATATATTTATATATATATATATATATATATATATATATATATACATATATATATATATATATATATATATATATATATATATTTATATATATATATATATATATATATATATATATATATACATATATATACATATATATATATATATATATATATATATATATATATATATATACATATATATACATATATATATATATATATATATATATATATATTTATATACATATATATACATATATATACATATATATATATATATATATATATATATATATATGTATATATATATATATATATATATATATATATATATATATATATTTATATATATATATATATATATATATATATAAAATATATATTTATATATATATATATATATATATATATATACATATATATATATATATATATATATATATATATATATATATATATATATAGAGAGAGAGAGAGAGAGAGAGAGAGAGAGAGAGAGAGAAAATGAGGAAAGTCATGTTTTTATATAAATATTAAGTTTCATTTTACTGCGTAATTATTAGTCATAGAACAAATATTCGTAATGACAGTTGTACAGTTTAATTAGGTGTATCAGATGCTGCAATGATATTTCCAATATTTCTAATAGCTTTCGGGAAAATGAGGAGGAAAGTCATGTTTTTATATAAATATTAAGTTTAATTTTACTGCGTAATTATTAGTCATACAACAAATATCAATAATGACAGTTGTACAGTTTAATTAGGTGTATCAGATGCTGCAATGATATTTCCAATATCTCTAATACCTTTCGGGAAAATGAGGAGGAAATTCATGTTTTTAAAAAAATACTAACTTTCATTTTACTGCGTAATTATTAGTCATAGAAAAAATATTCATAAATCAGTTGTACAGTTTAATTAGGTGTATCAGCTGTTGCAATGATATTTCCAATATCTCTAATAGCTTTCGAGAAAATGAGGAGGAAAGTCATGTTTTTAAATATATATTAAGTTTAATTTTACTGCGTAATTATTATTCATAGAACAAATATTCATAATATCATTTGTACAGTTTAATTAGGTCTATCAGATGCTGCAATTATATTTCCAATATATCTAATAGCTTTCGAGAAAATGACGAGGAAAATCAATTTTTTATATAAAAATACGGTTTTATTTAACTGCGTAATTATTAGTCATAGAACAAATATTCATAATATCAGTTGTACAGTTGAATTAGGTGTATCAGATGATGCAATGATATTTCCAATATCTCTAATAGCTTTCGAGAAAATGAGGAGGAATGTCATGTTTTTATATAAATATATAGTTTCATTTTACTGCGTAATTATTAGTCATAGAACAAATATTCATAATGTCAAATTTACAATTTAATTAGGTCTATCAGATGCTGCAGTGATATTTCAAATATCTCTAATAGCTCTCGAGAAAATGAGGAGGAAAATCATGTTTATATAAAAATATTAAGTTTCATTTTACTGAGTAATTATTAGTCATAGAACAAATATTCATAATGACAGTTGTAGAGTTTAATTAGGTGTATCAGATGCTGTAATGATATTTCCAATATCTCTAATAGCTTTCGAGAAAATTAGGAGGAAAGTCATGTTTTTATATAAATATAAAGTTTAATTTTACTGCGTAATTATTAGTCATAGAACAAATATTAATAATTTCAGTTTTAGAGTTTAATTAGGTCTATCAGATGCTGCAGTGATATTTCCAATATCTCTAATAACTTTCGAGAAAATGAGGAGGAAATTAATGTTTTTATATAAATATTAAGTTTCATTTTTCTGCATAATTATTAGTCATATCAAATATTCATAATGACAGTTGTACAGTTTAATTAGGTGTATCAGATGCTGCAATCATATTTCCAATATCTCTAATAGCTTTCGGGAAAATGAGAAGGAAAGTCATGTTTTTATATAAATATTAAGTTTCATTTTACTGCGTAATTATTATTCATAGAACAAATATTCATAATCACAGTTGTAGAGTTTAATTAGTTGTATCAGAAGCTGCAATGATATTTCCAATATCTCTAATAGCTTTCGAGAAAATGACGAGGAAAATCATTTTTTTATATAAAAATACGGTTTTATTTAACTGCGTAATTATTAGTCATAGAACAAATATTCATAATATCAGTTGTACAGTTGAATTAGGTGTATCAGATGATGCAATGATATTTCCAATATCTCTAATAGCTTTCGAGAAAACGAGGAAGAAAGTAATTTTTAAAAAAGTAAAATTCAGTATTTATTAGTACTAGTGAAAATATTCATAATGACAGTAGTAGATATTAATCAGGTCTATCAGATGCTTCAATGATATTTCCAATATCTTTAATAGCTTTCGAGAAAATGAGGAGGAATGTCATGTTTTTATATAAATATATAGTTTCATTTTACTGCGTAATTATTAGTCATAGAACAAATATTCATAATGTCAAATTTACAGTTTAATTAGGTCTATCAGATGCTGCAGTGATATTTCAAATATCTCTAATAGCTTTCGAGAAAATGAGGAGGAAAATCATGTTTATATAAAAATATTAAGTTTCATTTTACTGAGTATTTATTAGTCATAGAACAAATATTCATAATGGCAGTTGTAGAGTTTAATTAGGTGTATCAGATGCTGTAAAGATATTTCCAATATCTCTAATAGCTTTCGAGAAAATTAGGAGGAAAGTCATGTTTTTATATAAATATAAAGTTTAATTTTACTGCGTAATTATTAGTCATAGAACAAATATTAATAATTTCAGTTTTACAGTTTAATTAGGTCTATCAGATGCTGCAGTGATATTTCCAATATCTCTAATAGCTTTCGAGAAAATGAGGAGGAAATTCATATTTTTATATAAATATTAAGTTTCATTTTTCTACCTAATTATTAGTCATAGAACAAATATTCATAATGACAGTTATACAGTTTAATTAGGTGTATCAGATGCTGCGATCATATTTCCAATATCTCTAATAGCTTTCGGGAAAATGAGGAGGAAAGTCATGTTTTTATATAAATATTAAGTTTCATTTTACTGCGTAATTATTAGTCATAGAACAAATATTCATAATCACAGTTGTAGAGTTTAATTAGTTGTATCAGAAGCTGCAATGATATTTCCAATATCTCTAATAGCTTTCGAGAAAAGGAGGAGGAAAGTCATGTTTTTAAATAAATATTAAGTTTAATTTTACTGCGTAATTGTTAGTCATAGAACAAATATTCATAATGACATTTGTACAGTTTAATTAGGTGTATCAGATGCTGCAATGATATTTCCAATATCTCTAATAGCTTTCGGGAAAATGAGGAGGAAATTCATGTTTTTAAATAAATATTAAGTTTCATTTTACTGCGTAGTTATTAGTCATAGAAAAAATATTCATAAATCAGTTGCACAGTTTAAATAGGTGTATCAGATGCTTCAATCATATTTCCAATATCTCTAATAGCTTTCGGGAAAATGAGAAGGAAAGTCATGTTTTTATATAAATATTAAGTTTCATTTTACTGCGTAATTATTAGTCATAGAACAAATATTCATAATCACAGTTGTAGAGTTTAATTAGTTGTATCAGATGCTGCAATCATATTTCCAATATCTCTAATAGCTTTCGAGAAAATGAGGAGGAAAGTCATGTTTTTAAATAAATATTAAGTTTAATTTTACTGCGTAATTGTTAGTCATAGAACAAATATTCATAATGACAGTTGTACAGTTTAATTAGGTGTATCAGATGCTGCAATGATATTTCCAATATCTCTAATAGCTTTCGGGAAAATGAGGAGGAAATTCATGTTTTTAAATAAATATTAAGTTTCATTTTACTGCGTAATTATTAGTCATAGAAAAAATATTCATAAATTAGTTGTACAGTTTAATTAGGTGTATCAGCTGTTGCAATGATATTTCCAATATCTCTAATAGCTTTCGAGAAAATGAGGAGGAAAGTCATGTTTTTAAATAAATATTAAGTTTCATTTTACTGCGTAATTATTAGTCATAGAACAAATATTCATAATATCAGTTGTAGAGTTTAATTAGGTCTATCAGATGCTGCAATTATATTTCCAATATCTCTAATAGCTTTCGAGAAAATGACGAGGAAAATCATTTTTTTATATAAAAATACGGTTTTATTTAACTGCGTAATTATTAGTCATAGAACAAATATTCATAATATCAGTTGTACAGTTGAATTAGGTGTATCAGATGATGCAATGATATTTCCAATATCTCTACTAGCTTTCGAGAAAACGAGGAAGAAAGTAATTTTAAAAAAGTAAAATTCAGTATTTATTAATACTAGTGCAAATATTTATAATGACAGTAGTAGATATTAATCAGGTCTATCAGATGCTGATATGATATTTCCAATATCTCTAATAGCTTTCGAGAAAATGTTGAGGAATGTCATGTTTTTATATAAATATATAGTTTCATTTTACTGCGTAATTATTAGTCATAGAACAAATATTCATAATGACAGTTGTACAGTTTAATTAGGTGTATCAGATGCTGCAGTGATATTTCAAATATCTCTAATAGCTTTCGAGAAAATGAGGAGGAAAATCATGTTTATATAAAAATATTAAGTTTCATTTTACTGAGTAATTATTAGTCATAGAACAAATATTCATAATGACAGTTGTAGAGTTTAATTAGGTGTATCAGATGCTGTAATGATATTTCCAATATCTCTAATAGCTTTCGAGAAAATTAGGAGGAAAGTCATGTTTTTATATAAATATAAAGTTTAATTTTACTGCGTAATTATTAGTCATAGAACAAATATTAATAATTTCAGTTTTACAGTTTAATTAGGTCTATCAGATGCTGCAGTGATATTTCCAATATCTCTAATAGCTTTCGAGAAAATGAGGAGGAAATTCATGTTTTTATATAAATATTAAGTTTCATTTTTCTGCCTAATTATTAGTCATAGAACAAATATTCATAATGACAGTTCTACAGTTTAATTAGGTGTATCAGATGCTGCAATCATATTTCCAATATCTCTAATAGCTTTCGGGAAAATGAGGAGGAAAGTCATGTTTTTATATAAATATTAAGTTTCATTTTACTGCGTAATTATTAGTCATAGAACAAATATTCATAATCACAGTTGTAGAGTTTAATTAGTTGTATCAGAAGCTGCAATGATATTTCCAATATCTCTAATAGCTTTCGAGAAAAGGAGGAGGAAAGTCATGTTTTTAAATAAATATTAAGTTTAATTTTACTGCGTAATTGTTAGTCATAGAACAAATATTCATAATGACAGTTGTACAGTTTAATTAGGTGTATCAGATGCTGCAATGATATTTCCAATATCTCTAATAGCTTTCGGGAAAATGAGGAGGAAATTCATGTTTTTAAATAAATATTAAGTTTCACTTTACTGCGTAATTATTAGTCATAGAAAAAATATTCATAAATCAGTTGTACAGTTTAAATAGGTGTATCAGATTCTTCAATCATATTTCCAATATCTCTAATAGCTTTCGGGAAAATGAGAAGGAAAGTCATGTTTTTATATAAATATTAAGTTTCATTATACTGCGTAATTATTAGTCATAGAACAAATATTCATAATCACAGTTGTAGAGTTTAATTAGTTGTATCAGATGCTGCAATGATATTTCCAATATCTCTAATAGCTTTTGAGATAATGAGGAGGAAAATCATGTTTTTAAATAAATATTAAGTTTAATTTTACTGCGTAATTGTTAGTCATAGAACAAATATTCATAATGACAGTTGTACAGTTTAATTAGGTGTATTAGATGCTGCAATGATATTTCCAATATCTCTAATAGCTTTCGGGAAAATGAGGAGGAAATTCATGTTTTTAAATAAATATTAAGTTTCATTTTACTGCGTAATTACTAGTCATAGAAAAAATATTCATAAAATCAATTGTACAGTTTAAATAGGTGTATCAGCTGTTGCAATGATATTTCCAATATCTCTAATAGCTTTCGAGAAAATGAGGAGGAAAGTCATGTTTTTAAATAAATATTGAGTTTCATTTTACTGCGTAATTATTAGTCATAGAACAAATATTCATAATATCAGTTGTACAGTTTAATTAGGTCTATCAGATGCTGCAATTATATTTCCAATATCTCTAATAGCTTTCGAGAAAATGACGAGGAAAATCGTTTTTTTATATAAAAATACGGTTTTATTTAACTGCGTAATTATTAGTCATAGAACAAATATGCATAATATCAGTTGTACAGTTGAATTAGGTGTATCAGATGATGCAATGATATTTCCAATATCTCTAATAGCTTTCGAGAAAACGAGGAAGAAAGTAATTTTAAAAAAAGTAAAATTCAGTATTTATTAGTACTAGTGAAAATATTCATAATGACAGTAGTAGATTTTTATCAGGTCTATCAGATGCTGCAATGATATTTCTAATATCTCTAACAGCTTTCGAGAAAATGAGGAGGAATGTCATGTTTTTATATAAATATAAATTTTCATTTTACTGCGTAATTATTAGTCATAGAACAAATATTCATAATGTCAAATTTACAGTTTTATTAGGTCTATCAGATGCTGCAGTGATATTTCCAATATCTCTAATAGCTCTCGAGAAAATGAGGAGGAAATTCATGTTTATATAAAAATATTAAGTTTCATTTTACTGAGTAATTATTAGTCATAGAACAAATATTCATAATGACAGTTGTAGAGTTTAATTACGTGTATCAGATGCTGTAATGATATTTCCAATATCTCTAATAGCTTTCGAGAAAATTAGGAGGAAAGTCATGTTTTTATATAAATATAAAGTTTAATATTAATGCGTAATTATTAGTCATAGAACAAATATTAATAATTTCAGTTTTACAGTTAAATTAGGTCTATCAGATGCTGCAGTGATATTTCCAATATCTCTAATAACTTTCGAGAAAATGAGGAGGAAATTCATGTTTTTATATAAATATTAAGTTTCATTTTTCTGCCTAATTATTAGTCATAGAACAAATATTCCTAATGACAGTTGTAGAGTTTAATTAGGTGTATCAGATGCTGCAATCATATTTCCAATATCTGTAATAGCTTTCGAGAAAATGAGGAGGAAAGTCATGTTTTTAAATAAATATTAAGTTTAATTTTACTGCGTAATTATTAGTCATAGAACAAATATTCATAATCACAGTTGTTGAGTTTAATTAATTGTATCAGATGCTGCAATGATATTTCCAATATCTCTAATAGCTTTCGAGAAAATGAGGAGGAAATTCATGTTTTTAAATAAATATTAAGTTTAATTTTACTGCGTAATTATTAGTCATAGAAAAAATATTCATAAATCAGTTGTATAGTTTAATTAGGTGTATCAGCGTTTGCAATGATATTTCCTATATCTCTAATAGCTTTCGAGAAAATGAGGAGGAAAGTCATGTTTTTAAATAAATATTAAGTTTTATTTTACTGCGTAATTATTAGTCATAGAACAAATATTCATAATATCAGTTGTACAGTTTAATTAGGTCTTTCAGATGCTGCAATTATATTTCCAAAATCTCTAATAGCTTTCGAGAAAATGACGAGGAAAATCATTTTTTTATATAAAAATACGGTTTTATTTAACTGCGTAATTATTAGTCATAGAACAAATATTCATAATATCAGTTGTACAGTTGAATTAGGTGTATCAGATGATGCAATGATATTTCCAATATCTCTAATAGCTTTCGAGAAAACGAGGAAGAAAGTAATTTTTAAAAAAGTAAAATTCAGTATTTATTAGTACTAGTGAAAATATTCATAATGACAGTAGTAGATTTTAATCAGGTCTATCAGATGCTGCAATGATATTTCCAATATCTCTAATAGCTTTCGAGAAAATGAGGAGGAAAATCATGTTTTTATATAAATATTAAGTTTCATTTTACTGCGTAATTATTAGTCATAGAACAAATATTCATAATGAGAGTTGTACAGTTTAATTAGGTGTGTCAGAACCTGCAATAGTATTTCCAATATCTCTAATAGCTTTCGAGAAAATGAGGAGGAAAGTCATGTTTTTATATAATTATTAAGTTTCATTTTACTGCGTAATTATTAGCTATAGAACAAATATTCATAATATCAGTTGTACAGTTTAATTAGGTGTATCAGATGCTGCAATGATATTTCCAATATTTCTATTATCTTTCGAGAAAATTAGGAGGAAAGTCATGTTTTTAAATAAATATTAAGTTTAATTTTACTGCGTAATTATTAGTCATAGAACAAATATTCATAATATCAGTTGTACAGTTTAATTAGGTGTATCAGATGCTGCAATGATATTTCCAATATCTTTAATAGCTTTCGGGAAAATGAGGAGGAATGTCATGTTTATATATAAATATTAAGTTTCATTTTACTGCGTAATTATTAGTCATTAAACAAATATTCGTAATGACAGTTGTACAGTTTAATTAGGTGTATCAGATGCTGCAATGATATTTCCAATATTTCCAATATTTTCAATATCCAATATCTAATGCTAGCTAGAAGAGCCCGTCGCTGACGGCCGACGGAGCGACGGTTATATATTGCTGCCGGTGGTGTTACCAAACTGCAGTTATCGTACCGTAAAATTATCTATTGAATATCACATAAATACTCATAAGAACGGTAATTCTGATACATAAGACAATAGAAATTTGTAAATAATGATAAAAGAGTTTACACTGGCCTATGCTTATTGTCATCATACGTTTGGTATATGCATGGGAATGATATAAAGATCTTGGCACAGACGTCGTGCCGCAAACACAGGAGAGGGAGACGCTGCTGGCACATACGGTGTGCCGCAAGAACTGAATGGGTTAAAGGATCAATTTTCTTCCATTTTTAACAATTTTCTTCACCCTTTACATCTCTTTCCTTGCCTTCTACACTTAACAATCTCTCTCTCTCTCTCTCTCTCTCTCTCTCTCTCTCTCTCTCTCTCTCTCTCTCTCTCTCTCTCTCTCCTCTCTCTCTCTCTCTCTCTCTCTCTCTCCTCTCTCTCTCTCTCTCTCTCTCCTCTCTCTCTCTCTCTCTCTCTCTCTCTCTCTCTCTCTCTCTCTCTCTCTCTCTCTCTCTCTCTCTCTCTCTCTCTCTCTCATTCTCTCTCATTCCTTTTCCTTTACCTTCCAACACTCTGTCACCTCTTCTTCCCTTCCTCTCTCCTCTTCGTCCCCTAACATCACCATAGCCATAACTCTACATTTATCTCTCGGCTTCAATTTCGTTCTCTCTCTCTCTCTCTCTCTCTCTCTCTCTCTCTCTCTCTCTCTCTCTCTCTCTCTCTCTCTCTCTCTCTCTCTCTCTCTCTCTCTCTCTCTCTCTCTCTCTCTCTCTCTCTCTCTCTCTCTCTCTCTCTCTCTCTCTCTCTCTCTCTCTCTCTCTCTCTCTCTCTCTCTCTCTCTCTCTCTCTCTCTCTCTTTTTTAATGCAGTTTTCACCTTTTTTCCCTCATCACTCATCTGCCCACTTGCTCACCCACCAAACTCACCCACCAACCCACTTACATCACCACCCTCACCCCTCACACCTCGCCCCTCACCCCTATGTCCTTCCTGCACCTTCAGGGAACCCATAGCCTCACCTCCTTCCTTTATTACCATATAAATAGCCGTCTTCTGGTCGTCTGACTCCGTTTCTATAGCCAGTTATCGGTGTGGCCGTTGGATCTGTGCCTTCGTTGGCGCCGCCACCCTCAGGAAGGTTCATTTAAGGGAGGGAGAAGGGAGAAACGTTGGTGAATGGTGTTTGTGCTGCTGCTACTACAACTAAAACTAATAATAATAATAATAATGATAATAATAATAATAATAATAGTAATAATAGTAAAATTAATGTTAATACTGATACTACCTAACCTAACCTACAACTAAAACTAATAATAATAATAATAATAATAGTAAAAATAATACTAATACTGATACTACCATATGTTGTTGTATTAGAAAGAAGGAAATTTATACAAAAATCTTTTCTGGTCAAAGTTTTTTTCTATTATATTAAGTGAATATGTTAAGTGGCAAAATTTTCTCGAAGTGTAATGCGAAAAGACATTTTATTTATTTTTTTATTCTTTCGAGTGATATAACACCAGCTTTTATAATTACCAAACAGCGGGTTACCACAGTTGTAAAATATACCACCTGGCGTGAACAGGTATGATGGAGTTTTAAGGTGAAGGGTTGGAGTGCAGGTGGAAGGGCGTGCCGTGCCGTGCCGTGCCGTGCCGTGCCGTGCCGTGCCGTGCCGTGCCGTGCCGTGCCGTGCCGTGCCGTGCCGTGCCGTGCCGTGCCGTGCCGTGCCGTGCCGTGCCGTGCCGTGCCGTGCCGTGCCTGCTGTATGTAAAGCTTTTGATCAACAGCACGTGTATGTTTATCGTAGCCTTTGAAGTAACGTAAACTCTACCGTTGAATCGAGTGTGTCAATAATAGTATGGCATTTTATTTCCAACGCTTGTAGCATGAAAGCCTTAGTTTTGCATCGCTATGGCCTCCCGTTTTCTTCGTTGCCTGGTGAGAGTAGATCAACACACGATATTAATTTCCCAGAGTAACATCACAATGGGAAGGACGAAATGAACACAGCATCAGGTGGCGTGATGAACAGATAACATACAGGTAAACCACACACACACACACACACACACACACACACACACACACACACACACACACACACACACACACACACACACTCAAGAACCTGCATGGCGTCACGGGCAGTTCTGGGAAGACTTGTAATCAGAATGAGATCAAAGTGAAGCTTCGGACAGCAAGCGACTCTCTCTGAACCACCTAAAGAACCACAAGGGCGCCACACATTCTGGGGACGCGGTACACTTACATTGATTGATATTCCCTTCTCGCTCCCAGCTCTTCCTCCGCCATCATAGGCTCTCATGGCCGGTCCATTATTTTTTTTTCTCCCGTTAACCTCCTGTTTGCTTGCTTAGTCTGTTTGTCTGTTGTAAATCTGACGCTGAAGTGATGTTGTGATTGGCCAGTTGTGAGAAGACAGGTTAGAAGGATGTAAGGAGTGAAAACACACACACACACACACACACACACACACACACACACACACACACACACACACACACACACACACACACACACACACACACACACACACACACACACACGTATAAGGAGTAAGAGAATGACCTAGATAAAGATGCTGAAACAGTAAACACAAAAAAATAGGTAAATGTTTAAGCTAAAACCATGCAGGGAGTGTAGACGCGCCTCCCACTGACACCTAATCTCACAAGATGGATTTACCTGCCCGGATCACCTGAGCTAATTAAGTAACTAACAGACTACGACTAATTACTCTCCTTTGGGCTCAGCTCCACGCATACAACACCCCCGCTACACACACACACACACACACACACACACACACCTAACCACATAACTACTACTACTACTACTACTACTACTACTACTACTGGTGCTTCTGTCGCTTCATGTCTTTAAAGTAATTTTCTCACCTACTGCCGTGTATGTGCTCGTATTTCATGTATTTTTTGTGTGAATTAGTTGCGTGTGCGTGTGCGTGTGCGTGTGTGTGTGTCACTGGTTTTATTTACTCAGGCTGTGCAGGGCAGGTATGTACATTCACGTGTTTGCAACTCATCGTCATTTAAATTTTCGTAATCCGTCAAGCTAATGGGAAAAAATAGCGCTTCCATTTACACATTTCCCGCCATTAATCCTCCCGGACCATTAGCCTTCTCCGTATTTACACTGTGCACCGTATTTTTGGGCTGAAATGCGCCCGCCCTTCATGTAATATGGAGTGTAATGGCGACAGATCGAGCTCATTAGGGCTTTATCACCCGTTAATTCAGGGCGCGAGGGTACGGGAGCCCAGATGATGACGCTGTGATTTTACACCTCCGTTCGTGCCATCAGGTGAGGTGAAGCTCAAATCAGGTCCTATCCTGCACGCCCTTCCCACCTACTCCTGTCTAACTAATGGAATGGAAATGCACTTAACTAAATTCATACACACACACACACACACACAAGCATATATATACACACACATGTACACATATAGACATACAAGGTACTTAACATACATACACACAAGAAACATCATTGTAGAACACATTAAAGGAAGGTATACGTGCATAATTTAAATCTCTCTCTCTCTCTCTCTCTCTCTCTCTCTCTCTCTCTCTCTCTCTCTCTCTCTCTCTCTCTCTCTCTCTCTCTCTCTCTCTCTCTCTCTCTCTCTCTCTCTCTCTCTCTCTCTCTCTCTCTCTCTCTCTCTTTTATGTAGTTGCTTCTTGCTGTGCATCTTTAATTCACAGTTTCCTCGGCGCTTCAATCTTTTTTTTTCAGCATTTGTTAGTCTTTCCTCTTTTTTTTTATTTTGTCTTTTGCCTCTCACCTTCGCCTCTCCTCGCCCTTCACCGCTCTTTGATGCCGCTCCGGGAGTCCGCGTGTAATGGTCTGATCAAAAAGAAGGGTACAGGAATCATTTTTTAATTCCTTCGTCTACTCCCTCAGGTGCAAAGTAAAGGAGGAAAGGAGAACGCTAATTATCTACTCCGATTCTAGAGACCAATTAGTCAGATTATCTTCCGCTCTATTAGAAAAAAGGGTCAAGCTGTCTCGTTCTATTTCACATCCCCTTTCTCTCTCCCACCCCCCCCCCTACACACACACACCTGCTGTTCACTTACCTGGAAGAGAGTCATTTCGTCTCCCTCATTACCACACGTCACGTTCGTCTCTCGTCTCTCTCCCTTTTTTCTCTCATTTTGGCTTCAGGAGCGAGTGAAGGGAACCGAGATAAATCCATTTGCCTGGAGCCGAATTCCTGGGTGGTTCCGGACGCGTGTGATCTGGTTTACATGCACACTTGCAATTAGACCATCGTGAAGGAAGGACGGATTGCGATGAAGGTTGGGAGGAGGGAGAGTGAGAGGAGGAGAGTGAGAGGAGGAGAGAGAGAGAGAGAGAGGAAGAAAGGAGATATAATGAGGCTGTGGGAAGGATTAACAAACATACCTTCTGCTTCCTTTGACTGTTTGGAAGAGAAGAGAAATGTAGGATTGAAGCTTATCTGAGTTACTCGTTTTATCTGAGTTACTCGTTTTATCTGATTTATCGTATTTGTGAGTTAAATGCGATGTTATTATTTTTATTTTTTTTATTATTTTCACCTGAGTTTCCATAATTGATTACCTGTACCGACAATTTGTGTTTGTGTTTATGCAAAGAAAATGTTGCCAGTCACTTCCCATAATAGTGTTAGGAAAGCTGATTACAAAGGATTAC